>KE505310.1:89351-99441 GCA_000441515.1 Elaeis oleifera | reverse complement strand
CCTACTCTACTCTCTCTCTCTCTCTCTCTCTCTCTCTCTCTCTCTCTCCCGCTCCCTACCCTCTTTGCAATATTTTATTGGTTTCATCTACTCCTAGGCATCACCCACTCCCTGCTCTCCCTTTGTCTGAAACCTGAAGCACTCTTAAGGCCTCCTTTCTCTGCTCACCCTCGAACCTTTTTTCTATATTTCCACCCTCATCGTAGGGTTCCATACCATCTCCTACACCCCCACCCTTCCTTTATTTCTCCTTCTTTATTCCTCCCAAAAATATAAAAAACTTCTCTTTTTCAATTCATTTGCCACCCTTTTCCTCCTCTTTTTATTTTTAAAAAATCCAACTCAACTGTTTTCTTCCCACCAATAATTAGTATATTTCTTTGGATGCCGGCATGGCGGGCCTAGATCTCGGCACCGCCTCCCGCTTCGTCCACGCCCTCCACCACCGCCCCGACCTCCACCTCCAGCGCCCCGACTCCGACGACTCCGCCGGCGGCGGTGGCTCAGGAGGCGGAGGCGGCGATGACTCCGCCCACGCCGCCTCCTCCGGTGGCCTGGAGCTGGTCGCTCCCTCCGGGAACTCCTCGGCTGCTGGACCGGGGACGTCGTGGGCCGGCGCCCCGCGGGCGTCCCCAGGGTCGAAGAACAAGCCGAAGCCCCCGGTTATAATCACTCGGGAGAGCGCCAACACGCTCCGCGCCCACATCCTTGAAGTCGGCAGCGGGTGCGACGTCTTCGACTGCCTCGCCACCTACGCCCGCCGCCGCCAGCGCGGCATCTGCATCCTAAGCGGTAGCGGCACGGTCACCAACGTCAGCCTCCGCCAGCCGGCCTCCGCGGGCGCCGTCATCACCCTCCACGGCCGCTTCGAGATCCTCTCCCTCTCCGGCTCCTTCCTCCCTCCCCCGGCTCCGCCGGGGGCCACCAGCCTCACCATCTTCCTCGCCGGCGGGCAGGGGCAGGTTGTTGGAGGGAGCGTGGTGGGCGCGCTCATCGCCACCGGGCCGGTCATCGTCGTCGCCGCATCGTTCACCAACGTCGCTTACGAACGGCTTCCGCTCGAGGATGAGGAGCCGCCGCCGCTCCAGATGCAACCTCCCGTGTCCCAGGGCTCGGGCGGTGGCGGTGGGAGCAACACTGGCGGGGCTGGTGGGAGTGGAAACGCTGGGAATCCGTTTCCGGACCCGTCTAGCTTGCCGTTCTTCAATTTGCCGCTGAACATGCCTCAGTTGCCGGTGGACGGGCACGCTGGGTGGCCCGGGAGCACTGCAGGCCGGCAGTCCTACTGATCGCAGGCAATAATCATCGGAGCTTCATAAGGTTGGCATGAATTTATGAAGACTTCTGTGTACAATTACTCTCTCTCTCTCTCTCTGTCTCTCTCTCTCTCTCGTTTTGATATTTTGGTCACTTGAGTTCTCAAGGTTCTACCTTTTATGCGTTCATTTCTCTCTGATCATCATGTTGTCTGTTGTTTAGTATGGGAACTCTAAATCTTGTTTTCATAAAACAATGGGTTTGAGACTACTACTACATCCCTTGGCACCTGGGTTTTACTGTCTCTACTTGTTGTGTTATCCCGGCCCTTCTATATTTACAGATCCTTTTGAAGTTAGTGTGGATTTTATTGCTATTATTTTAGGCTTCTATATGTGAAACAAGGAATAATATAACAAACATGGAAGCCTGGTTTTTTGTTGCCGCGAGTTGTTTTAGATATCGTTATATCCAAATACTTCCTAAGGAAAAACAATCTTCTGCATGACTTGTGCTTTCTTGTATCATTTCTTCTTATCACATTCTATATTATTTTTTTGATAAAACTAGTATGGCTTCTATGAAGCAAAACAGTACATATATATAACAAAGCATAAGATATCTGTAAGATTGGGGTTATTGATAAGAGTTGTTTAGAGATTAGTGATCAGAAACGGTACGGGGGAGGAGGACATGGGAAGTGAATTTCAAACTGAATCCAGGTGCGTATGTCTTCGTTATGAAGGCTTCTTGCCTTTAGCTTCTCCCAGCAAGACCTTGGGAATCTTTCTTTTTTTTTTCCTCCATCTATATTTGCTTCTCTGAAATCTGACAACTTTTGAACATGACACATATGGATTCCTTTGAGTTACGTGGATGGCATGATACCAAAAGGAGCAAACGTTGGCTCTTATATCCATGATATTGTTTGGTTGTTTCAAGTCATTTCGGTCATTCCAAAGCCTAGGTTTCATCATGTCTCCTTGTTTCTTTTCGTTTAAAAGATTAAGTAATCTTAGACAGCACTCTTACTACTGTTTAATAATTCTGGGGAGTATTCTTTATTCTTGCCACTGTTCTTTCCTCATTTTGTTGTTACTCGAAAATTTGATATACATGATCAGGAGTGGAAAATCAAGTATCATATATATAACCATATAAACCTTTTGATATTTTTTTCCCCTTAATGATCTGCTGCTCCTTGGAGATCGTGGTGGCAACATTCCATCCAGTGGCTAAAGCCAATTACACGGGGCATGGGAGGTTGTGTGGTGATCAAAGTTCTTGTTTTTTCTACTTGCTCCTGGAAAATCTGGTTTATTGGTGTACTTATTTGTGTTTGACGCTCATGAAACCATCAAGTCTGGGCATGTTGGCGAGAAGCAAAAGGTTAGGAGGCTTTTTGGCTGCTTGGTCCCTATCATCATCTTGACAGATCTCGAAGAAAGCATTAAGATCTCACAATTCATGCTTCCTAGAGGGTCCTTCTATCCCAGTGCTTTTGCCAGATGATTATATATATAGTCTGCAAGATTCATCACTTGCATCTTGATTTCTCTATCCCCAAGTTTCCAATACACCCTTAGGACATTTTGCATTTAACTGAGGAATGTTCAGATCATGATTGTCTTCATGATATTATGCATAATTAACAACTCTTCGTGCTGTTATTAAATATACCATGTTGATTTGAAGAATTTTTTGATGAAACCCTAAAAGAGGATAGCAGAAGGGCATGAGTGCAATTCCTGCTGAGCTCACCCCATATCTATTCACATCTCAATGAAGATATTCAAGATAATTTGATGTATGCAATAATTAATGACAGCATTCAAAAGCCTACAAAAATTCTTTTTTTTTGGGTAAATCTAGAAAATACTTTAACATGGAGCAGCTCAAAGTTTCCTCTTTTTTTGCCTTCCCTTCAATTCCTTTTGAGAAGATCTTTTTTCCTTTAATTTCTACTTGTCTTTCTTGGGTGCTAACGCAAAAATTAGAATGTGGGAGTCATGAATATCTAAACTTATGCTTGAACAGAATGAAAATTCCTTAAATTATGCTCTTGTGTGGATATAACTTAATATGAGAAGCGAATTATGCCTATTGATCTAATGTTTGTTCTTGTTCACTGTCTTCTTTCATCTCAGGAGTGGGTCAAATATTTCTTTCTAACATTATAAATAGAGAAACATGACCACAAGAATGACACACCTTCAAAGTTCCTCCATCCAAATGAAGATTTAGTTCTGACAATCCAATTTGCTGGATTATATTCAATCAGGTCTATCCTGACAACCAATTAATAATTCTCATACTAAGATTTATGCTTACATAGAATGCTAAATCATGCGTATATTTAACTTGATTTTTATTTTGCTAAGCTGACATGTTGTTTTAACGTCATCTACTTAAATAATAAGTCTATATATGAGCATGATATGCAGTAATATATGCTTCATCGTGTTGTATAATTGATTTTGGAAGTTCCCCTTGTTAGGATTTTGGATCAGATTAACTAGTTCTAATTCAATTGCATCAGATAAGTCATGATCTGACAACATCACTGTTTTTTCTCTCCCTTGAATGTATGACTAGAATGAACCCAACTAGGACTAAGGTAGCGCACACTACACATTCATATGCCTCAATGTTGTCCGGAAATCATACCTTTTTGATCACCTATGAGGATTGCATGTTCGCCTACACTCAAAATCTTTATTTGCCTTATTTTCATAAGATTCTTTCAAGTATAGGGGAGTTTGGGATGTTTGTTTTGTTTATGTAGAGTTAGGTACTAATTGGCCTTCAGATTTTATGGTTGAGCCTCGTTCAGGACTTGATTTCTCTAGTTAGATTATTCGTAAACTAAGGAACAATTTGAAAATAAGAAACATCTTAAAGGCTCTTATCTCTCATGCTAGTTGACTAGATGCAAGAACTTAATTAGATGCTACCTTTGGATTCTAGACAAACATTACATAGCAACACTGATACAATGATTTACAAGGATTGCTTCTTCTGTGTTCTCTTCTTGATGTGATCCTCATCATCTTTGTCTGGAGGCTTAGACATATCAATTTCTCCTGCCCTTTTCCATAAGTTTTAAATCGGGTTTTTGAGAACAATCTGCCTTTCATATTATCTATGCTTTTTTCCCTCAGATAGCAAACATACGAACTTATGTTCCATGGACTTCAATGGTTAGAATTCTTGTCACCATCTAGGAGTCAATATACGAGAACTTAAATTCCTTTTCACCATATAATTGCATGTAGATTTGGCAACAGGTCTGGTCTTAGTTGTGAAGTTTCAAGAAAAAGTCCGAAGCCCGTTGAATCATTTTGTACCTCTAAGGAAGTTGGACAAAACTTGACAGCCATCCTTTCCTCATTGAAGGAAAAATTAATGTATTTTGACCACTGCTTGTTAACATAGTCCGATCATAAAGTAAAGATCTAGTCTTTCTTGATGGAGCATTCTTCATGGGAATCTACTGAGGATTGGTTTTGACAATTCAATTAAGTTTAGAAAGAAGGAATGCAGACTAAAGATGACACTGGACACTAGACAAGATAATTTGAAACTCACTATAGATTCTTATCTTTCCTAGGTTACCAGCATTTGGTAATTATGAATATTGGATGATGAAAAATAACAGTAACTTCATTATCTTTCTTTTCCTTCTCACATGATAGCATTCGTACTGCACTGAAATCCAGACCCTCCCCAACCCCCAAGCCCACCCACCCCAAAAAAAGTAGTGATTTTTTTATGCTTGGAGGACAATATTTCCTTCACACCACAAGGGCCACACATCAAAGGGTCTTCTTTCTAATTATGTTAGCTAGTGGTATCGCGTTGCAGTTGCAACAAAATTATTTAACCGTAGTAAATATACTAAAAAATTGGCAGAAAAAGCTAATCGTATGCCCAACATGCATGGCATAAGGTCGGTAGGTCCAGCATCACTCCTGCATAGAAATTGAATGAAGGCAGTACTATCTCCATCAGTGCAGCAAAGATGCCTATTTCATAGAATGATATGATTAAATAATTTGCAAAGGTTTGCCGCTTTTTTTTTTAAGTATTTATTCCTACAGTGCTGCATTAATTTTGTTGATCCAAGTAATGTAATAGTGAGGACCAACTCAAATGTTCTGTGCTCTCTTTCTACTGAAAAGAAAAGAAAGTCCTTTTCCCTCCATAATGTTTAAAGGCTAGAAGGAATAGGAAAGATCACCTATCACATCAAGCACAGGAGATACAGGTGGTTCTATTGAGACATGATTGTAATTTGTGATGATATTGACATATCGTTTGTACTTACTATACATTCTTCCCTTGGTTCCACTTCTCACACCAGAAGAATGTGAACCATATTATAACTAGGCAGCACACAAGCATTACATAATTTTAGAGTAAACCACAACACAAAAGATTTCTTGTGCTTAACAATGGCATGTGTATGGTCCAAATGTACTGATAAATTCCAGGTTAAGAAGACCTTGAGGTAGTCTTGCGAGAACTAGTCAACATACTTTCACACTAGTTTCTTCTTCGACCCTCGCAATATTCATCATCTAGTTGTCTGCTAAAATCTTCCATAACTTGAAGGGAACAAATTTTCTTCTCTGGCTATTATTTCCTTTGCTTCCATCTCTCCACAAAGAAATTATTCTTCTTATTATTCTTCATCTCCTAAACGAATATGTTATACTTGCACATTTTGCATACCCATTCAGACCATTAATATGAAAGCTTGCTGTCTTTCTTTGTTTTGGATGAAAGAAAATATTATGATCCTCCACGGAAAGCTTTATGATCCTCCATTCATGCGATTTTTGAAGCAAAAAGAAACTTAGTACAAGGAAGATCATCTGAAGATAGCACTGCACTAAACGAGGAGTGTACGCATATATGGTTGTGGTAAGCATTGTCATAAATCTTTAGCTCTCACCCCAGAGATTGCACAAAGCACAGAAATGGTTTGTCATAAGGTATTCTAGATATTGACGTTAGAACTCATTGACGGCTATCTGACAATGATTACCCATAGCCCACTAAAAAATAATCCCAGATGCCCCCTAAAGATGTTGAGCACCATGCCATCACAAGACCAGAAGGCGTTCACCTCTTAGAACATTCAAGTGACATTACATTTTATGAAGAGGATAATCCTATTTTACTATACCATATTTGTATTCACCATGCATGGATTATTGCATGCAACCGAACTCTATGAAGATCTAAGTCCCATAAAACATTTTAGAACAAAATGCGAAGTCATATTCTCAAAATTGTTATAAGTTATCATGCGTTTTGCAAAAGTTGATGATACTTGTTATGTGGGAGTTATGAAAATTGATATATAAACATACACGAAGGAACTAAAATTGTTGCGCTCCTACTTGCTCATGCCAGGAAAGTGTCAAATTACTTTCTTTTCCAGAATTCATCTAACCTAGCTCTATTGATCCTGATGCTATACTTACAATTAAACAGCATAAAAAATTCTTGGCACTCCTACCTAAAGACTTGTGCAAAATGCACAAGGATTACTTAGTGGATTAACAATGCTAGCATAGTTAGGGCTTTGGCATTGCTTGAGAGCTGTTGGACATCAATTGAAATTCTAGAGGCCAAAATTTACGTGGGTCTGCCTATTATAAATACTACATTCATATGAAAGACTTTCATATGAAAACTATAGTACATGTGCATTTGGTGATGAGCATACGAAATTGTCCATAAATTAACTTATTAGAACAATAATGATTATCAAGTCTAATGAGTTCCCTACTTTTTGAATCAATAGAGCTTTCAGTTAATCAATGACATGTATACCGTACGTGTCACAGAAATAGGTACGTATATAGTGCATCCAATTTTTGTTCGTCTGATGATTAAGTGAAAATAAAGTTGCCGCATCAAAATATTAATTAGGAATCCATTTTGATAACAAACTAGTCGATCGGCACATGTATGTCACATGCATCCATTGCAACTTATGTATATATTATCGGAGGGAGATATCATATGCAGATATTACACAAAAGAAGACTTTGATGAAAGAGAATTAATTGCATTCGATATCATTTAATTGCATTAGGAGTAAATAATAAGCATGGTTGTGATTTTAGAGGAGTCTAAAAGTGATATTTCAGATAACAACCAACACTCATGATACAATGAACAACTCATTCTATAAAGCAACAAGCTTGGGATGCAGGGAGGCGACCACTATTATCGATTAGCAAAATATTTTAGAGATAATCTACTATCTTTGTCATGGTATGTTAAAAATACAGACAATCCATTCATGATTTACATAACAATTTCACCATATTCAAAATAAGGGACTGGGATGAAAAGTTTTTATATTTCACTATCGAGAAAGTTTTTTTTTTGGATGATAATGGAGGCTAAGGAATAGCCACCAATCCTTTATTGAAAAAAGAGGATATGAGAATATTTACAGGTTCTGAAAAGATATAGAAATAGATTGCTCAGGAAAATTTACAACAGTGGTTACATAAGGTGAACATTGGCTCGTTTGATTGCCATCCAAATCTTTTAAAATTAGCAACCTCCTTTGATTTACATGGGATAAACCAGTCTTTGAAGTGATTTAGAGCATTAGACACCATGAAAGCAGGAGAAGAGGCTTTGTGAAGAAAAGTCTTGCATTGCGTTCTCTCCAGCATGACCACCCACTCTTACCATCAGTATCAAAGTGATGGGTTGAGATCACTTGGAGAAAGTTTTTAGAATCCATTTATTTGAGAGAAAATTGAACGATGCTTGAGGATGAAGAACTCAAAGTGATGAGCAGAATAATTTCCAAATATTAGAGAAAAGATAATAATTGGAGAACAAATGATCTATGGTTTCTAGAGCTTCTTCACATATTGTACAATTTTCTAAGTTTTGGTCGAGCTTTTTACCAAAGTTCTCTGGTATTGAGCTTATTTCTCCAACACAACCACATGAAGCATTTGATTTTCAGTGAGGCAGCAATCTTCCATAGAGTTAGAGCAAAGTAGAATTTGATACCTTTGGAGTTGGCGAAGAAATACATAGAAGAAGTTATGATCGTATCATTTGTTTCAAGTTTCTAGTGGACTTGATCATCTTCAAGGTTCAAGGTGGCAGTATCTAGGAGTGAAGTAAGATGAGTAAATTTAAACCTGATTACCGAGCAGGAGTTGGGAGGGAGCTAGCTTGATCTTCCAATGGCATTTCCGTTGATTGAAGAGCTGAGTGACGGTTGTGTTCTTATTCCTACTACTTGAGTAAAGATTAGGAAGATGACTTGAAGCGGTGCATCACATAACGAATTATCTCTCCAGGATATATAGAGATAGAGTCTCTTGACCATTCCCTGTGATGTGCTGAATCCTATTCCAAAAAGCTGATAGAGAATGAATGACATTAATTGCACCACAAATTAAATAATATTTGATTAGTTTCTAGCTTGGGAAAGCCTCACTTTTTTATGATAAGCGAACTGCACTTATTTGCTTCAGAGACCTATATCTTTTGAAAGTATCTTCCAACCCTATTTAACAAGAACTGAAGTGTTTAATCGAGAGGCGTCTTTTACTCTGAGCCCACCTTCATCTAGTTGCATGCACACTATCCTCTAATTTACTTTACAAGAGAGGCTGTTGGTAGACGAAGTCCCACTCTAGAGAAAGAATCGTTGGTATGAATCAATTTACTCTATGATCCATAGTAATAATCTAAAGAGTGACATATAGTAAATGTTGGAATATTTAAACTTTCATTAAATGATTTGAAAACTAAAGACTTCTTGGAAAACTAAATAGTCTTTTGGAAATCTGAAAGGCCTCTTTGTAAAAAGGAATAGGCTTCTTGAAAGATGAAGAGTTAAATACATAGAATTCTGTAAATGCTCCTTAGTATTCCATAAATGAATTAAATGTTATGGAATATAAAAAGGCATCTAGGCATCTATAAATAGGAAGGTGATTTGCCTATTGTTGTATGTGAAGCAAGTGTTCTTCTTGTCATCTTTCCACCATAAGAGAAGAGTGTTTATTATTTGAGATTCTTCAATTCTATCATTTGGTATCAGAGCCTTGTCTTGTTGAGAAGATTGATCCTAAGGGAAATGGCTAGTGATGGTGTGCAAATGCAAATCCCAAAGCTTACTAAGGAGAACTTTGGGAATTGGTGTATCCAGATGAAGTCATTATTTGGCTCACAAGATCTATGGGAGATCGTTAATGATGGCTACATCGAGCCTACACCAGATCAAGAGAGAGGGTACAATCAAAATCAAAAGGAGACTTTGAGGGTTACAAGGAGGAGAGACAAGAAAGCTTTGTTCAATTGTATCAAGCCTTGGATGAGGTGACATTTGAAAGAATTGCTGAGGCAACTTCTGCAAAGCAAGCATGGGATACTCTCTCCATCATATTTAAAAGAGAAGAAAAAATGAAGCGAATCCGACTACAACAACTACGGGGAGAATTTGAAGTCGCCACCATGAAGGAGACGGAGAATATCTTCAACTACTTTTCTCGGATATTGGTTATCGTAAACCAATTGAAGAGGAATGGAGAGAAGATAGATGATGTTCGAGTGGTGGAGAAGATACTTCGGTCTTTGACACCGAGGTTTGAGCACATTATTGTCGCTATTGAAGAAGCTAATGATGTGGATACTCTATCCATCAATACGTTGATGGGTAAACTTCAAGTCCATGAACAAAAGAAGCAAAATAAAATTGAAGCAGCTAATACAGAGCAAATACTTCAATCAAAGGTGGAGGCCAAAGATCAAAAAAGAAAGGATCAAGGGCAATCTC
>KE505310.1:78186-88445 GCA_000441515.1 Elaeis oleifera | reverse complement strand
AATTGTTGGAATATTTTAAATTTTTCATTAAATGACTTTGAAAAACTAAAAGACCTCTTGGAAAACTAAAGGGTCTCTTGAAAATCTGAAAGGCCTCCTTGTAAAAAGGAATAGGCTTCTTGAAAGATGAAGAGTTAAATACATAGAATTCTGTAAATGCTCCTTAGTATTCCATGCATAAATTAAATGTTATGGAATATAAAAAGGCATCTAGGCATCTATAAATAGGAAGGTGATTTGCCCATTGTTGTATGTGAAGCAAGTGTTCTTCTTGTCATCTTTCCACCATAAGAGAAGAGTGTTTATTATTTGAGATTCTTCAATTCTATCAGTAAATAGGTAGAGATGTTAGCATCGAATTTCACTATTGAGAAAGTTAATATAAAATTATCAAATAACTATGATTTTAGCCATATTCCTTCCTCATGGATGAACTATGAAACTTCTAAAAAAACCACCGGCATTGAAACCATCCTATCCCATCAATAGTGTAAAATAAAATCAATATGCGATTCTTTGTTTAACTGTTATGCAATCATCATCTTCTTAATTTCAACTCATCAAGACTGCCCAATTATAGGAGAAGAAGATGGTTTCAGAAGTGAGATTGAAAATCTTTTTATAGAGTACAAATTTTGAAAGAAAGATAATGGATTTAATTTCAATTTGTTTCTTTCACATCATGGCTTAAATATATGAAGGCTTTTATTAATCCATAAATGATGATCCTCATAACATAGATAAATGATATCACATGTTAGAATAATTGAAGAACTATATAAATATCATGAGGAAAAGATAAAAGAAATGAGAAATTGAGGGGGATTGGAGAAAACGGTGCATAAAATGTAAATTTGGGTTTACGAAAATGGGGTTTCAATTTGTATACAACTAAGATATATATTAATTAATTTTAATCCATTTTTTTAACAAGGTGAGCAGAGAGATTTGCAAATGAGCAAAGAGATTCACAAATATTTAGGAAATAAATAAACTTGTTGCAGCTCGTCTCCGATGGGGTAGTCGGATCGTCGCGCCTGAGTGCAGAACGATAGAAAATTGATGGAGAAGGACCGCTCGTCGAAGAGAGGGCACAGTCGAGAGGATCAAGAACTGAAGCAAGGGTTCGCGGTATGATGAACGGAGGTAAGATCAACTCGGATCAGATGAAAAGATCAGCCGACGGTGTCCGACGGCAGCGAAGAGACTTGTAAGAAAAGCCCGCGCCGAAGATGGCTCCAGCGAAGACACTTCAACGCTCAAGTCAATTTTCAGCTCAAAAGATAGAGGAGTGAGTGAGGCAGAGTTTTGAGCTCTAAGTCTTAGAATAGACGTACCTCCTAGGAGTCTTCTCTTACCTTCATTTATAGGGAGAGTAGGGTGAAGGATGAAAAGACGGAAATATATTTCGATAACATCCTGTCATATGAAGCCACATGGGGCATCTTTAAATGACCTCGTCAACGGGCATGCTCTTTGTTCGACGTGTCGATGGTCGCGGCAGCAGGCCTTATCGTGCATATGTGACATAATTAATGACTTTATGGTATCCTATTACGGTGCGGAGTAGAGCGCTTAGGGTATGATCTCAAGATGACGCGACTTGATGTGACTCGACATGACCGCATGGCAGCCTCACTTGACCATCCGCTGTTTGGTCAATATCGATATCCAGATCGATCACTAGTCGGAGCAAGATGAAATTAATTGATTGGAAGCAGTCCGGGGTGAGTGATCCGCGTGCCAGTAGTCTCAGGCTCGTTAAGTAGGGTTGGTAAGTCAGGTCGGTATATGACCGACCAAAAGTATCAGGCACTGTAGGCAGTTGAAGAACCCGATCTGTGGATCAAAAAATCAGGACTGTCGTAACAGGCAAGTACATCGATTTCTCGCCAATGCCACTGCAAAATAGGCTGATCGATGGCCAGTGTAGTCTCCAACTTGGACTAGCCATTTTCAGGTGATGTTGAGGTTGGACTTTCATCGATCTCAATTTTCAGACGGGATCGATCTTCTGGTGGGACCGACTTTTTGGGGACTACGATCTTCTGATGAGGTCGGCTTTTCTCGAGATGACCTTCGGTTGAGATCGGTTATGTGACGAGGACCTACCCTAACAGTTGCTCCCCAACTCCTGAGTCTGACTACATAATTTTCATCAGATGAAAGGAGTTAATCGATGTGTGAGTCTAAGTAGTATTTTCTGATGACCATCCTTGGAAGCCGCACCAGCGGACTTATTGTCTTGGAGTGGGGGTTGCCGTTCTGTGGAGCATCTCGTCGAGTTTGAAGCACGATAGTTGAGGTGGAGCATGGTCGTACTTCTACTTCATTTCGGATCAATTGATCCTTGGTTATTGAGGATAAGCCGACTAATCATAATTTTTTTCGTCTGGATCTGCACCGCGAACTGAAGCATATAGTCCAATGATCCTTCGGTCATAGCTGGCATGCTAACAGTTGTCAGACTCCATGGCTCCGTTAAACGGGTATTAGCCGAATAATGTCGGATTTCGTTGGGTCTGCGTTGCGAACTGTAGCTTATACTCCAGCAGTCCTTTGACCATATTTGGCATGCTAACAATTGTCGGACTTCGCGGCTTCGTTGAACGGGCATTAGCTGAATAACATCGTATCAGATACCAACGACTAAGTTGCTGACGTCTGGAGGAGTTTTTTGAGTTGGAGGAACATCCCGAGTCACCTGCCCCCCATAGTGTTAGTCTCGTCGAGATCACGGTCAACTCATTTTGGAGGGACTTCCTGACGACATCTTAGGAGTTTCTCCTCGAATTTTATCGGGATGATCTCGTATCTCGTCAGTACTGCTGTTGCACCTCAGATTTTATCGAGGTGATCTAGCATCTTATCAACATTTTGACTGCATTGCACCTCGAAAATCGTCGAGATGACTTGGGTCCTTGATGAGTATTTTGTTGTAGGTTGTTTCGTAGTAGAGGAGCATTGTCATTTGCTGCACGTTAAATTTCATTGAGGCGGTCTTGATCCTTGACCAAGGGTTCCCATCATCATGCATCGGATCGAGCCGAGGTGACCTCTAATTCGGTCGAGGGTTAAGCCTTCGAGAGTTGAGTTGTTTAATACAGAATTGTAGAAAAAAAAATTTTATTTATAAGATATTACTATTGATAATACATCCGTAGATTCTCGACGTTCCAGATCCAAAGAATCTCCATGCCGTCCAAACTCTCGATCTTGTATGCTTCAAGTTGTAGAACTGCCGAAATCTTGTAGGGACTTTTCCAAATCGAAGATAATTTTTTTGCTCGGTCGGTTTGGAGACTTCGGCTCTCTTGAGGATTAGGTCTCTGGCTTGAAAGATCTTGGGCTTAACTCGGGAGTTATAATACCAAGCTATCCTTTACTGATAGGAAGCCATCTTCAGTTAGACTTGTCTTCAGGTTTCATCGAGTAAATCCAGATCAGTTCGTCGCTTGTCCAAATTGGTTTGTTCGTTGTAGTGCTCCACCCGAGTCGAAGATAGGCCGACTTCGATCGAGATTATAGCTTCCATCCTGAATGCCAGTCTGAAGGAGATCTCTTCGATCGAGATCCGAGGAGTTGTTCGGTAAGACCATAGGACGCTGGAAAGTTAGTCAGCCCAACACCCTTTAGCTTAACTGATTCTTGTCTTCATATCTTGTAGAATTATCCTATTGGTTATCTCGATTCTCTATTAGACTGCGGATGCCCAATCGAGATAAATTTATGGATGATGTGATATTTTGCACAGAATTTCTCAAACCTGATATTGTCGAATTATCGACCGTTGTCGGTGATGATCACTCAGGGGAGATCAAAGTGGCAGATGATGAATTTTCACAGAAAGTCGATGGTCTTCTTTTTTGCTATCTGCACCAACGGTTCGGCCTCCACCCACTTGGTGAAGTAGTCGATGGCAATAATGATAAACTTCTTTGTCCACTGGCATGCGAAAAAAGATCACGTATATCGACTCCCCACTGATCAAATGGCCATGGTGCCGAGATGGTCGTGAGTTGACTTAACGAAAGTCTTTGGATATTGGCAAACCTCTGACATTGGTTGCATTTCTGCACTAAGTCGGCAATATCCTTCTACATGATCGACCAATAATATTCTTGTCACAGTATCTTGTAGGATAGTGACTTGCCCCCCAAGTGGTTGCCGTAAGTATCTTTGTGCACCTGCTGAAGAGCATAGTCAGTTTCAGAGGGTCGAGGGCATTTGAGCAGGGGCAAAGACGCCAACCTCCAATAGAGTTGGGCATTGATAATCACATATCAGACTGTCAATCTCCTCATTCAGTGTGCCTTAGTAGGATCAGCCAGCAAGATTCGTTGATCAAGAACTCAATGAACGGATCAATCCAGCTAGGTTCATGATCGACCTGAACTTGGTGAACTTCCTTTTGGAGTCAATAATTAGAGTTTCGAGATGCTCGATAAAGATCTTCTCTAACTCACTACAACCAGATGTGACGAGTCGGGATAGAAAATCAGCTCGAAGATTCTTCGAGCGGAGAATATGGTAGACCTCGAAGTAATAAAAATTCTTTGCAAAAATCTGAGTTTCTATAGATATCTAGAGAGAATTGGATCTCAGGCCTCATATTCTCTTCAAAATTATCTGACGACCGGCTGCGAGTCGGTGAACATCCTTAGACATTTCATATCGAGATCTTTGGTGATCTTCAGTCCGACTATCAGAGCTTCATATTCAACTTGATTATTAGAAGCTTTGAAGCCAAATTGAAGAGCATACTTAGTCACCATCCCATCAATATTGATCAAAATAAGACTTGTGCCACAGCCTTGGATGTTTAAGGCTCCATCCACATGTAGAATCTATGCAGGCTCTGAAGTTTCTTCTCAGGGACAATCCTCGATTTGGCTGTCGTCGATCAGAATGTACTCGACAACAAAGTCGATGAGTATCTGAGCCTTTATCGAGGATCGTGGAACATAACAGAGATCGAACTCATTGAGTTTGACTGTCCATTTGGCCATCCTCTCCGAAGTGTCTGGTTGTTGAAGTAGAGTCCTCAGGAGAAGGTCGGTCAGGATCTTCACTGAGTGGGCCTGAAATAAGATCGCAGTCGTCGAGTCATCGTGATGATCATCAAGACCATCTTTCAATCCAAAGATATCTGTCTTCCACCCTGCATAGCACCTGACTTATGTAGTAGATCGATTTCTATACCTTATTTCTTCTCGAACAAATACCGAGCTCACAGCTTCAGAAGTCACAGCCAAATACATGAGAATTTGTCGTCAGTATTTGGCTTTGTCAAAAGTGGAGGAAAACTCAGGTACCGTCTCAGGTCGTTGAAAGTCTTCTGACAATATTCCTTCGTTCAAGTGAAGTCCATCTACCTGAGGATTTTGAAGAAGGAGAGGCACCACTCTGCAGATTTAGAGATGAACTAGCTCAAAGACGCAATGCGTCCGCCAGCTTTTGAATATCCCATCGAGAGGTCAGGGGCTTCATGTCGAGAACCGCCTTGATCTTTTGGGTTGGCCTCGATGCTTCACTTCATCATCATGAACCAAAAATTTTTCGATGTGATGTCGAAGGCAACTTAGTCGGATTCAGTTTCATCCAATGTCCCCTTACGACATCGAAAGTTTCCACCAAGTCATAGATATGGAGAGCAGCTTTCTTACTTTTGATGAGCGTGTCGTCGATGTTGACCTCCATGTTGCGATCGATCTGATTCTTGAAGACTTTATTGACCAGTCTCTGATATGTAGCCCCGACGTTTATGAGACCAAAAGGCATGACTTTGTACTAGTACAAGCCTTTGTTGGTGATAAACGTCGTCTTCTCCTCATCTTTTGATGCCATCCGAATCTAGTTGTAGCCAGATAAGGCATCTATGAAGCTGAACAGCTGATGGCCCGAGTGGCGTCGACCAGTTGATCAATTAGAAACAGTGAAAAGTAGTCCTTCGAACAAATTTATTTAGATCGGTGTAGTCGATGCATATCCATCACTTGTCATTAGCTTTCTTGACCATCACAATATTCGTGAGCCAATTTGGATAGGTCACCTCACGGATGAAGTCGGCTGCTAGCAATCTGTCGACCTCCTCGTCGATGGCCTTCTATTGCTCGAAAGTAAACTTCTTTTTTTGTCTCACTGGCTTGTGCCTGATGTCGATATTTAGTCGGTGGACAATTACATCAGGTGGGATACTCAGTATGTTTGAGACAGATCAGACAAAAATATCTGTATTCTTTCTCAGAAAGTTGATCAGCTTCTCCCTCAGTTCTGGTCGGATCTTCCTTGAGTGACGAACTGAGGGAGAAGCTGATCAACTTTCTGAGGAAGAATATGGATGTCTTTGCCTGATCTGCCTCAAACATGCCAGGCATCCCACCTGATGTAATTATCCACCAACTAAATATTAACATTAAGCACAAGCCGATGAGACAAAAGAAAGAAGTTTCGCTCTTAAGCGACAAAAAGTCATCAACGAGGAGGTTGACAGATTGCTAGTAGCTGACTTCATTCACGAGACGATCTATCCGGATTGGCTTGCGAATATTCTGATGGTCAAAAAAAATAATGGTAAGTGGTGGATATGCATCGACTACAAAACTAATTTAGAATCAAAAAGCTTAGTAATCAATACAAGTAAAAACAACAAATGAACAGACAAAATCAAGGAGGAGATTGAAGTATCCTTCCCAATTTTGTAAGGACTAATTGTACCAGATCTTTCATCTTCTCCATTATCATCTTCATGTTGTCACAATATTTCTCGAGCAGATGCAACCCCTTTATTTTTCTTGAATTCTTAATGCTACTTCACATGCTTAGGGAGATGAGGTCTTTGATAAATTTACAAGTAATTCCCTTGTAAATATTAGTTAATCCATCTCAATTCTTTTAACCATTTTAGTAAATAGATATTTTTATAATTTTGGATTAGAAAGTAAGATTGTTCTTTTTCATCAATTGCCTCCTTTTTGGAGTGCATATTTGCAACGAGATTGGTATTAAAATAGGCAAATATGATTTGATTCATCAATCCGACACATGTTTGACTTATCATAAACAAATTTGAGTTTCAGCTAAATATATTCGAGGTATAAATAAGTTGACCTATTTAATCCTTTTAATGTTTGGGTCAGATTTGATTTTCCCTTTAACCTATTTGATACATGAGTTCAGTCGTATAATCTATTTAACTCATTTAATCTATTTATACCTTGTTTAACCTATTGAAACACTGTTTCACCCATTTTGTCCTATTTAACTTGATTTATTTGACTTGTTTAGCCTGTTAAAAATCCTCATAATCTGTTTAACTTATTTAACTTGATCCGTTTAATAAATGATTGTATTGGTCGGATTGAGTTACTTGTTTAATAAACAGATTAGATTCAGATCTTGAATTTTTGACTTATTTAATGAACAGATTGAATTCAGATTGATAAATTTTATTCTACCTATATCCAACCCTATGTATATCCAATCTGACCCGATCTGATTGCCACCCCCAATTAGCATAAAAGCTTTCCACATGGACAGCCCTCGGTGAAACTAACTAAATACTGCTCATCAAATTTTGAACAAACAGGATCGAAGAATCAAAAAAGCATTAATATTGTGAGATATTATTGGATCTGGTTTATTTCCTCTATGAAATGGATGTAAACCGCATGGAATATTATAAGGAGTAAGAGAAGGAAGGGGAAGTTTAATGTTTGTTTCTTTAATAACTCCTCTTTAAGTACCATCAGGGAGTGGTTTTAGTTCAGAATAATGAATTGGTAGAAGCAGACTTTGGACTTCAACGATAGATTGCTAATAGGTTCTGTTCATCGTAAAGTATCGTTCAATCTCGTGTTGAGATGGAGGGCTATTTATAGCAAAACTTGGGAGAAGAATGAAGTTGTGAGCTAGTATTACAAATATGATAAAAGAAACTTGTCTTGAAAAAAAATGAATAAGATCTTTCATGTGATATGATAATATTAAATTATCATGGTTTTTTGGCATATATTAAGTTGGTTGAAATGACGTATAACAAGTTATATGTGAGGGGACATAAAGGATTTGAATTTACCATATTACTGCTGATCTTTATCTTTTATCTCGGTAATTTATAAATTCTAGACATTACAACTTGCTTTGGGTGAATGCTGTTATCGAAGAGGCTGTTTAGTTGACAAGTCTTATTAAGAAAGTTTATAAGGAAATCAAAATAAATAAATCTTATAAAAATAATTGTTTTGTTGTTTTCATAAAATTTGTTTTGTCAAAATCGGTAAATCATAAATCTTGAAAAATGAGTTATATGAAACAGTTTTGCTCCTGTTTCGAAAATGTATTTTACAGAAACTATGTTTCATAGCTATCATTTTAAAAAATATATATAGAAAACTGGACAATCATTAAGAAACTAAAGATAACTTAATGTAATAGCTGAAATTTGAATTTTACTGAAAACCCAGTTATGATAACTTGCATTATGTGGATCAAATCATTCAGTTGAAGCCGAAGTGTCAGGTTGACAAACCTAGTTTGGTGGATCAAACCAGTTATGACCACAACATACGACAAAACCAGTTTGAATGGAACCATGGGATTATCAAAAATGTTGAAGCTACGAGATTTGTGGAGGTGGCTAAAGCTTATGGCTAATTATGACTAGGGTAGTTGAGTGATGGCAATCAAAAGGTTAGACCCGTGTCTAGCATGGGGCTAGGGTCATGGTTCTATACTAACATTAGGTTGGTTCACACATAAAAATACATTGGCGCTTGTTTGGATACGTAGATTTTTTTTTTCGAAACCATTCCTGAATACTTACGAGAATATACACCTAACCCAACCTGTAATCTTATCGTCAGTATACTGATACTGGCCCAATGCACGAATCCAATAAAATTTTAGTGGGATAATTTAGACCAATTGCCAGTCACAGACAAGATCATTGTAATTGTACTAAGGTTGCGGTCTGCCTAACTTGACAGTAACAAAGCTGGGTTATATTAGATAGATCTGATAAGATGATTAGATGCCCAGCTAGTTTAGTTTGTTCTAGTTGCCTTAATAATCTGTAATAGCGTGATCTTATATTAGAATCCATTACACTGATAACATAATGCTGCTCTTTGTCACCTACAAGTATCCGACATCTCCCATTGATAATATTTAACCATCAATCTATGGTGAAGCGCATTCCGAGACGCATCCAAGACCACTAACATGAGGTGTTACATCGAAAATCTAGTTATAGCTCGCTTGAGAATTTAAGCTAGGATTAAAGGAAATGAGAACCAACAGTTATGTTCACTTCAATAATCTTTGGATCACTTTCAGTAAAACCTCGTAAACAAAGCATTATCACTACCAAAAAACCCAATTTCCAGCAATTACAAATACTGTACTGATCCTCCACCAGGACGCATCAGAGAACACATACAGATTGTTTGTTATCAAGATACACATCAATTTGGAAACACTAGAGGCTGTTTTGCAGGCACAGCAAATGCATATGATGTAGCATAGCATTCTGCTCTCAACATTGTTCAGTTAAGCTGGGTTTCCAATCAAACAGATTTGCCAATATGCATGAAAGCAGTCACAGATTCTAACATCTTATCTCATATGACCCAGCTTTTGTGATGTAACGAACCCACTCTACTGTGTTGTATCCACTCTTCTCCCAAACCTGCAGATATTTTGGACAAATGAGGACTAAATTAGTAAGGTCCTACAGCCACAGAAACAGCTAAAGCTGCATTGATTCCAAGCATACCTTGAGAAATCGGACTCGTAAACCTGATGCAGTGAACATAGGAACCTACAAAACCAGCAGAATTTCAAACATCAGTTTTCAAATGTTTTGTGCAAACAGCATGTACGCAGAGACCCCTGATTGATAAAAAACACAAGTGAAACCAAGCTTCAAAGTTAGTCCACACAACACAGGATTATTTTATGAACCGAGCATCCTATCATGTTGATACCTGCATAAGAAATGTGGCAGTATCTTGCTAAGTCATGATGGTCGAATATGATAGGGCAACTATAAGCAACTAATAGCAGACTAAAAGTACCAGATGGGCAGAGTAAGATTTACAGTGCAACTTCATACAATGATCTCATTTTTGCACACAGCATGGACAGCTAAACGTAACTGGCCAAAGAATAAATAAGAAACAGGAAAGAGCCCCAAAAGAAAGGAAGTTTCAAGAAATATATAATCAGAGGTAACCCCCCCCTCCCACCCCCCACCCAAC
>KE505310.1:57965-78126 GCA_000441515.1 Elaeis oleifera | reverse complement strand
AAAAAAAGAACTAAATGTGCACACACGTCTTGTATATAGACTTGCATGCCTAACTCAGGCTTCCAAGCAGGAAATATCTCTGAAAGTTCCAACTAACTCAAGTTAAAACTCTCTTATAGAACAGTAAATGCTATTTTTCACAATCATAATATTGAAATTCCAATAAGAAAACTGGATTTGTCATGTGAAGATGTGGAGAAAATTTTACATTCTCATACTACATCATTCGCTAACTTGCAGTCTCATATGGAAACTGAAATTCCATTTGTTGAATTCAGGATTCCCTGCTTGTCAGATATAGCATAGGAAACAGTGTGAAAACAAGCTATCAATTTCAATCTACTGCAATGAACATATGATCTATTCAACTCAAAAACAAGACCACAAGTGGTTCCTCAAGTAAAGCACGTAAGGTAATTTGCATTTTTATCGAAAGACTTTGTACTCAAGATTTTACACAAACCTGAAATTCCATCTGAATTGGAGGTCGAGTCCATGGCTTCTTTTCTGCCATTGTAGAAATCAACTCAACCTCTGCACTCATAGTCGCTTCAGTTTGTCCAGGAAATTTTCTTATCCTGCACATTAAATATTTAAAAGTATAAAACAGCTGACAAATTCAAAATTAATGCAATGTTTCTCTAGGCAGTGCCCACTTTATTGTTATAGCTCAAGTAGCACTTAATAACTATATACTCTTCAATCTATCAAAGTTGAGCAAAGCCAACATAAAATATTAATTTAACATGTCCTAAAGAATTTGTCAGGGTGAAACGGAGAGAAGTGATTCAAATGTCTGGTGGCAAACTCATTTAAAATAAAGGCAGTCCTTGCAGATGCAGCCCTACAAAAGCAATTAACAACATTTATGATTAAATTCTCATGAAGGACAGCTCAAATTCTGCTCTCCAATGAAAACACACAGATGTGTGAACATAAAGTAATGCACCAAGAAAAGCAGTGTAATTAATTCAATCCAAAAAGTGAATCAGCTAGATGCACTACTCCTAGGAAGACTTGTAACAATTTGTAATCATAATTAAGAAAAGCAAAAGAAAAAGCAAATTTAACAAACTAAAAGCCTAAAATCTTAGTAGCTGGAAGCTTCTACCTACAGTAATGCACCTGCTTTGGAATCTTCCCAGAAGCTCAAACCAGAACCTACTTCCTAAACACCTCATAATTAAAATGTTTCTAAAATTATCCACTTCCCCACATCCCCTTTGATTCTAAGTTTAAAGCTCTAATGCCCATTTATAGTTCTGATCACATCATACCAGCAATGCTCCATGCCCCAGTCAACATTGCTACATAACATGTTTAAATTTTAAAAATGATGCTGATTTCCCCAACAAATAGGGCCTTACTACCAAAAAGGAAGGTCTTCCCCTATGAATTATCATGAAACCACTAAATGGATGGACTCCTAATAGTTTTCCCACCTTGTGAAGTTTGGAATGCCAGTAAATAGCATCCTCTACTAAACAAAGAAAACAGCCCACGAGTTCCATAATTTAAGTTCGAATAGACCAAGGTCTGGAATTTAAAAAAAAAAAATTAAAACACAAAAATAACATATCATTGCATGCACATAGAACATATGGTAAATTAAAAGGTCTCAAAAAGAGCTTGACATTTTGACTCTAAAAATGGACAAAATAGGGCATGGACATCCAAAAATTATACATGTGTGAACAAATGTTGAGCACTTACTTCCAAACCAAGCAATCAATAGAGGCATTATATTTGGCTCGACCTGATGTCACTTGGAAGCTTGCCTTGGCTGTTTGCTTTGGTACTGGAACCTTAACTACAACCCCTAGTGCAAACATTTTTGCACCAAAGACACTCTTCACCTGCAGAATAATGTAAACAAGGTAAATATGAGTATAAGAGATAAGCATTCCTTATAACATGGATGACAAACCTTGACATTGACTTCCATACGTGTCCTACCCAATTCCTTGATTGTTGGCAACACTCGGAATGGAAGATTTACGCCCTCGGTAATACGGTACCTAATAATATAGAATATTACCATTGGACCGAGAAAGAGGAAACAATCAATCGTCATGTATTTGTCCATGGCACTTCTTTGAGATTGCATGGTTATATAAATTGCATCAAACACAGTCATGACGGAGAAATCTGATTAAGAAACTATTCTTTACCATAATCATACACTTTAACCAACAACGGGAATAACCTGTATCAGTCATCGTGTTTCTCTTAAATTCACTCAGTTTAGATTAGGGGCCAAAATATTTTTATATATGACATGCAATAAAGCTAGATTTATGATTAACATAATGAAGAGTGAATATCAAAGTAAATTCTACATTTAAAAATATGTAAACATTGACTCAGGGTAGCCATATGGAACAGGTTGACAAACATTTTGAAAAGAAAAGAGTGTGGCTAAGAAATGGAAGGATGACTACAACAAATAAGTGGGACCATGAGGTGACTAACATGAACAAATTAAGATGGGTAAACCAACAAAATGTGTGTGGATGACATAAAGATATCATTACACCTGATATTCAGAGTTAGAGCAGTAGGTGCTTAGTTTGGCTTTTGATTTGAATTTGATAACACAAACTATATTAATTTCAGGAGTGGGGCCAGCCAATCAAGGTAGACAGTTTCCTTCGATCAAGCAAACAACATATAAAATTCTCATTTTTCACTACAACTCTATAAACATTTTTTGTTGTGCTAATAATTCGAGAGGTTTGCCTTAACTCCAAATCAATTTCCTGAAACAAGTCTACAAATGGTTTTAGTGTGAAACAGAATAACTAGAAACCTAGACCACAAACACAACCCAACATCACAGATATTAGAAATCAACAAGTCATGCACATAGATATGACAAAAAGCAGGTAGCTTTAACAGGCTTTATTACAAGAAAAGAGAGTCTGCAATATATTTCACAACTTAAAGCTAGAAGAACGGGGCATAGGAAAATCCAAGGTAGAATAATTACTTCATCAACTCAAATTCACCATCAGGAGGCACAAAACTGACTGTCTTTTCTGAGTTGAACCTTGTCAGGTTCACGCACTGATGAAAAGTGACGTCATCAAGTTCAATGGTCTTTCCACTGAGGAAAAAAGGAATAAATATTTAGTTATCAGTGATGCTCGAAGAGTCTATTGGCAAATAATTAAAACAAAGAGCCAAAATAACTGACAGAAACAGTCAACAAGAAAAACACAATCTTATTGGAGATCAACCTGTAATTCAATGTGGCAGAAAATTTTAGTAGATTATGAACAAGACCGCAAGATTAATGCACAAAGCTAAGAAGAGAGCATATTTTACATTAGAAATTTCTACAAGACAAGGAACCAGCTTTTTTAGATAAGCACATTCTCAGAACAAAATTTTGCAACACAAAATGGACAGTCTTTAGTTCCACACTCCAATTTATCACTTGAAATGACCAGTAAATTTACACTCTGAACACTGACTCAGAGAGAAGAATTGAGGGGAAATTCCAGCAATTAGGGCTAGAGTTACTAAACCTACTTAAGCGCTATATTACTGTCATATCAGCCCACTTTCTTTCTCACATGTTCATTGGAATCAATTTAGGCATCAAAAAATCTTCTTTCCAGACCTTATACAGAGATATGAAACACACCCTTTAGTAACATTGTTCAGAATTTCCCTGTGAATGCATGGCAACATCTAGCAGAGAAAAAGTTCAACAGCTAGCGGGAAAAAAAAAAATCTGCCCAGAACTATTATTCGAGCAAATAAACCCACATGATATAAGCAATTTGGACCAAGGAAATCATAAGCTGTATACAATGTTTTCTTCTAAAGGACATGACGTGGCTGTTTACTTGTCTGTGAAGTTCCTTCAAACAGATAATCATAAAACCTGATCTTTTGTAAAGCAGGATTCATGGAAGCAGGGGTACACCTGAAAAACTCATTTTTCATGTTTGAGATGCCAACTTGTACAAAACAATTTATATGGAAAACAACCAAAAAAATGTTTTCATATAACTCATCATTTTGTGTTCGAATAGAAAATCTTTTGTAAAAAAATCTGACAACCAAACAGCCCTGAAACTAAAAGGTTTATGAACTTACCTTTTTGCTGGCCTGGACTTGAGCTGCGACTCCTTTTCAAGACCAATTTTGTCATTTAAGCCTAATTTTAGATCAGGCATCCCAGAGAGAAAGCACTTCATAAGAATCTTTCCAGTCACATCACAACGTAGAACACTCCCTATATAACCATCAAATAAAACAAATCAGGAAAAGTTTACTATTAAAAAGGTATTTTGCTGTATAACAACAAAAGTCAGGAGCTGATGCTTTTCACTGTTACCTTTAGAAGACATAAGAAGATTAACACTTTCAACAATGTCCAAAAAAACCTGAAATTTACTAGATTGAGAAAATTGAATATGTTCTAGAAATTTCATAGCAAAAAGGTGCAAAATAAGAGTCACCTCATTCTTCTTATATGCAAGACCCTCACGTCTCCAACCAACAGCACCTGTAACTTGGAGTGTTGCATTTGGGACTGGCTTTTCTGATGGCTATAACAAAAGATAGGGCAATTGTAATAAATGTAACTTTCTAAAGCATAAATAAGAAGCAAAGCACACTATCTATAAACATTGAGAGATCACTTGAACCATATAGATTGAATTTTAACATCTGACCTTCGATGAGAATGGAGAGCGAACTCCTTCTTGAGTAATGTAAAGCTTCAAAATTTCAGGCGACAGATTTTGGGGATAACCAAAATCCATAATTTCTGCAGATTAAGTCAGCAACATCCAATACACAAATAGTTAGATAGTATTTATAACATCAACTAATACCAATAGTAAGAGTTTGAGTACTTTATCTTTGACGAAAGCATATAAGGACAGAAGACAATTTTTTTTAAAATTAAAGAAGAAAAGAGACACATGCATGTCTAAAGTCAATAACAGGTAACTATCTGAACATGAAATACTGAAAAATGGAAATGGGATAGCAAGATTAGAAGCTCATTCTCTCCTCAAAAAAAAAAGCTCATTTTTTCAGTCAACTGATAAAATAAGCAGAAAGTTGCAACATATTCCAACAAAAACTCAGCATGAAACTCAATAATTGTAATAAAGGACATATAAGTGCAAAAGATTAACAAGGAAATTTAACCTTAGCAAATATAGAATAAAACTCAGCAATTTAAACATGACATCTGTCTTTAACACAACTGGCTGACATTTGCATCCAGATGAATACCAAGCTTATATGCTTGCAAGGAGACCAAGAAGACACAATTATTACCCTCTTAACCATTATAAAGCAAGAGACAAAACCATGCATACAGAGTTCCGATCACAGATGAATTTAGGGAATAAAAATTCAGAGGTCCATGGTATGCAGAAACTAACAGACAATTACTTTCAGTGGAAAAAAAAAATTACAACTAGATAACGCCGACATTAAGTTTAACATACCTTCAGAAAATTCATGAGCATAGACTCATCAGTGAGACAGGTTTTGGCATCCTTATTACCTTCAAAAAAGGATCACACGTGCTAAAGATTGCTGATAGTTTACATCTTTAGGGGAATTGGGCATGTACTTAACTAGTAACCTTAAGCCAAAGAAATTGAACATAATTAATTGTAACAGACCACCTAAGTGGCTAACACTTAAGGGAAATGACCGACTCTTATCCACTTATTAGTGGAGCTAAACAATAACATTATGAGAAGGGAGAAGTGCACAGCCTGATAGAACAAACCATGCGGCTCCTCTCTCACCTTGTTTCTTTTCTTCTTCCTTCTGTTACTCTTTTCTTTCTTTTTTCTCATTTCTTCCCCCCCCATTATTTCATCTAGAGATCCTTTCTTTCTAGTTCCTAACTTCCTATTACCAGAGGCCATAAACCACAAACTAAAACAGCATCCTCTGAAATTATATGCCTGTTTTTGAAGCCCATAATACCCAACATGATGCCAAAACACAATCCAGCCCAACTACAAATATGTCTTCTTAATGCATGATTTCCATTTTCTCCACTTTTCTGTTTTAGTTACTAGGTCAAATCTGTTGATTAATCACAAGAACTTGGCATCTTGTTTAAAAAATTTGCGACAGCCTTCATGGTTTGATGATGTAAGCAGAGGTAAAATCATGTTCCTGTGACTTTTAGGTTTGTGTGCATACCCATATGCAAGTTTCATGATGCTGTGCATTTGTTCACATAAGTAGTTCTTCAATGAGATGGTATAGCCAGAACAGAAGTGTTACACATATGTTCCATAGTTAATTCAATCACATCATTTTAATTGCTATCGGATGGTAGAAATGTTAATGCTTTAAAACCAAGCTTCTTTCTAGATCATTGTGTGGGATACCTTGTGTCACTTGAAAACATGTCATGCTTTTCTGTCCAAAATTTTCTGGGGTCATTTACTCATGGGAAGCAATCTAGTAGTTATCTGTGTTTATTTGCAAAGTAAAGAAGCAAACTTGTTTAATTGTTTAATAATGGAGCTAATGCCTCAAGCTTTATCCGATTAAACAGATCAAAATTATCTTCAATGGGCTAAGTGAAGAGATTTCTTGACCATGAAGTGCGTATAACGATACAAAGGGGTTGATATTAACAATGTTTTAAAAGGTGGTGCAGATGACCAAATAAAGAAAAAGCAGAAAACAAATGACTAGGTGAATAGAATTTAAAAGTAGAAGACTAAAACTAGAAAGGATAATTAAAAAAACGAAGTAATTAAGCAAACATTTTGCATTTATTTGAACCTTATTTAATGAAATAATATTACATGTTAACTAGTAAAATTACAAATTTCCCCTGCAAATTATGCAATGGTATTATTTAATCATTCATAAGCATGCTCAATTTTCAAGTGACTAAATGCAACAACTCTACCAACTGATGAGTAATCTATTTGAAGGTCAACAGTTAGTACAACTTGCTACTAAATAAGGTGTTTGAGCGCTAATGAGAAAGAAATAGGTTCGTCTCCAGAACTGACCTCCATGAGCCAGCTAGGCCTTGGCTGATTGCCTGGGTACGCAGTAGCTGGCCAACTAATAAACATCATCTTATAGGATCCATCCTAAAAGGGATGGCCAGGTAATGGCCAAAGCCTAGGGAGACCAAGCAAGTACTTTCTATGACAGGGCATATCACAATGGCAGTAAAAATGCCGAACAGAATCATGGCAAACTACCAAGTCATGCCATTCCTCTGGAGCTGAGAACAATATGAAGCCCTCAACTGCAAATAACGTCATGTTTTGAGCGGGTATCAAGAATCTTAGGCTACATGTACTCCATTATCTGAACATATTTTTCACTGTGTATTAGTTAAATGCATTATAAACAACTAGTTTCAAATACAAGTTCCTTAATATGACATTTAAAACATAAAGCCATTCTCACAAGCAGGATTAGGTACAAGGAGAATAGACATTCCCCGGCCTGATTTAGCATTGTTTTGGGATGAGTCTTCAGATAAGGCAACATAAGTTTTGGATATGCTCAATCGAGACTTGGTCCATTGACATTCCTAGGGATGAGGCATGTTAACAAATACTTGCAGTATCGTCCCAATCTTGACCTCTAAAACCATTACTTCTCTAGTCAACTAAGCTGGATACCACTACCATGGACTGAATTTACATTTCCCAACATCTTCTTTCTTTAACCACTCACAACCATGATCATGAACCCATATACTACAACCATGTGATACCATATGTAACCATTGTCTCAAGCTATTATTGAAGGCAACACCAATCGCTATCACCCAATGTTTTGTTACTGGCTGTCAATACCACCTCCCATAAACTGTCATGATATCTTCTAAAATACAAGCAACCAATAACACAACTTTAGTCTTACCTTGCGATCTTCATCTCTTCATTCCTTAATCAACACCACCAAGGTCTACCAATCTTAATTGTTGAAGGAATCAATAGCCATCACCACTAGAACAAGTACTCACTGACTGAGAGCTGCCACAAATTCTACAAGTAACTATAAATAAATAGTGATTATTAATAATCAACTATTAAACATACTGCCCATCTAATTCCAGCTTATTGCAACCACTCTCATAGCTCCCACCAACTAATCTGCCTACCAGATCCACCATTGCCTATGGCAACCTCCTCATCCATTCACAGATGAAGTTAGTTTTCAAGTGAAACAGACCATTAGTAATGATCAGAATAACCACTAGCCTAATTTGACAGCACAAGAAAGCAGCACCCATCCATGCCCACTAAAAAATATACTATATATTATTCGAGTCATTATTTTATGCTGACACAACCTTAAATTTAAGCTACACACCTTCAGAAACAAGAGGAATACACTTTCACTGACAACTGTAAACTTTACACTAAGTGCTGATAATAAGACAATATAATCCTATACCTAGTAAACATGCAAATGCCAGTCCACAGCCCAGATGGAAAAGGAGAAAGGTTGACATTAAGTTGACAGCTAGTTATAAAAATCATGTCAACCTATGAAACAAATCCTCCTTACACCTAGTAACACGTTTGGCAGCAACATAATTGTTCCCATGCACTTAAGAAGATCATGCCACATAAAGACCATAGCATCACAATCTTTTAGCGAAATATAGTAAAGAACCATAAGAACAAAGCTATGTGTTTGATCACGTGGATGGAGCAAGATATTAAAGCATAGACTGAAGACATATCACAATGCATTTCATAAAATGATGACAAGAAGTTATATTCACTGATTTATTTATGTGGATCAACAAACAGCAGTTAGCTGTCAATTAGGAAGCAAAATGACCAGATACAGGCAGAAGAACTACATGCAGAAAAATATACTCTTAAGTGCATCACGTTTGTCAAAAAACAATGTGTTAATACCATTGTTTTCTTTCATGTGGAATAATGAATCCAACCAGACAAACCAGCAATAATTTCTTCTCTAATTATTGGTCAAGTGCTACAGCTAACTTCAAGCAAAATCAGTTAAACTCTAACAATAGTATAACTACTAGAAGATACCAGGACGAAAACCTGACCCACAAAGAATAACCATGGTTCAGATGCATACCATCAAGAAGCTCATAGATCAGGACAAATTATTCCTGATGGCATCTTCATCAAATGCTCCACCAAAGTACGATTTAAACAACGCAACAGCCTGTCATATGTCAAAGAGGTGCATTACTAATGAAACAATGTGATAAGGAAAGTCATACAAGGAAGTTTTGGCTTATTCTGTTTGCAGTTGCATTAGGGTAGAGATACAACTAACTAATGTATTAACATCCTTAGTACAAAGCTACTTAAGGAGAAAAAAAGATTCACAAGTAAAACACTACGAAATGGCAGACTCTGAAACAGATTAGTCAAAAATTACACAGCACAAGCAACACCAGAAAGAAGTGAGATTACGGCAGGATCTTGAATAGCGAATGATAAAACTAACATAGAAGCAGTGGCAGGAGATGAGAAAAATGATCCCAAATAGATAACTAAGCATATAATATTCAAATAGTCTTGCTGTTGTAGATCCATTCAAATATTTCATTGTGCAGCCGCAGCAGCAGCAGCAGCAGCAATCAACAATCCATACAAAAGTGATGGTAGAATTTCTCTTAGGCAGAGTCTGTTGCATTCCATTCAACTGGAAGGTCCAGATGAATATTGCATTCTTGTCAATCGGAAGGTCTAGATGAATGACATAGAATGACTGCAACTTCACTTTGTCTACAGGCTCTTGTTCCTTTTCATGATGCCACATATGTCCACTTCAATGGCTTCCCTTTAGACAAATGCATGGCACCTCCTTTTCATCCTCCGTTCTTGTCACAGTCTATCCATGCAATGCTCCACCTATCATATAATGAGAAGAAATCTTGGTTTCCTTGATCTATATCTGTCACAAGTGCACCAAGTCTGCCTCTGACCTTCTTTCTCACAAGTCCATGAGCAGTACCACCATCTACCTCTAATCTAACCTAGAGTCCTGGACTAACAATCCATGGTAATATGCACTGGATTATTGGCTCTTTTGAACTGATCAAAGAAGTGCCTCAAAGAAGGATTATGCCTTTTGCAACCAGTAAGTCCCCAATGCCACTCAAGCTCTTCATCACCATGAGTTCCCCATTAAATAGCTATTTGGGGAGAAAAATGAATATGATCTAATAAGTATGAGGGCTGGATATTAGTTTTTATTTCTTCTTTTCATTGAAATAATATCAAGTACGAGGGCTGGATATTAGTTTTGTTGCAGCAATTAGGCTCTATATTCTTTCATATAAAAAATGAGGAGTTGTTCACCAATCACATGATGAATGAAATATGTGTATTCTGTCCTTTCTGCATTCTTTTAGATAATGAAGAATGACATTTTTTTCTACATGGTAGTAGCCGTGAAAATCTTGTGTCAAAAGAGATGGAGAATAAGTAAAAGCTTGAGGTGGAACATTAACCCAAACCATATTTACTTGGTTTCAGAAAGGTGGTGAAGTCGAGGTAACTCATCATGCAAAATTTCCCTTTTCTATCAGGAATTTTGATGAGATTTGTGTGATGTGGTTGAGATGGAAGCATGTCATCTTCTTTTGGGGCAACCTTGGCAGTTCGATAGAATAGTTGTTCATTTTGTAGATAGAAATATTTTGTGTTCTACAAAGATGGTAAAAGAATAATTCTTGCAGCCATGAAGGATGAGATTTCCTAAATCCAAGAAGGAGGGAAAGGCATGTCTAGCTCTCCTCCAATTTTTGGTGACGCAAAGGAGAAAGGTTTTTGATGGGGTGGTATGGTCATTGTAGATCTTATAAGAGAGAGGTTTTCTGCAAGCATCACAATCTTAAGAAGAAGAGGATTGGACTATTCAATTTTCGGATTGAACCATTCAAAATTCTACAAAGGAATAGTGATAATACATATGTCGTTAATCTAAGGACAAGCATGAGCATCTCCAGAGCTTTCAACGTTACAGATCTGTACAGACATCATGAAAAGAAGATGCAGCCTGGAGGAAACTTGAGGACGAGTTCATTCAAAGGAGGGAACTGATGTATGGAAATCCATATCAACCAAGGACTTATTGGTCCATTGTTTGGAGGACAGGTATTCAAATCCAATCAGAAGTAGGATAGTAGTTGTTAGGTTTGTAGTTATTTAATGTTTGATTTATGGCAGCTGGCTAAAAGTTTCTTTATCATAGTCCAAAAGCTAGTCTAGTTTGTCGTTTAGTAGGAGCCCTAATGCTAGTTGAGAGTGAGTGGGATTTGTCGTGAGTGAACTAATCTATATGCAGGATGCGTGCATCCATATAAAAAGATAGACAAAATATAGACCAAGAATTTCAGTGCAGGTATTCCAATATGCACACCATGGCAATCAGGTACAAACAAGATACAACGGTTTGCAGAGTTGTTTCACAGGTGGCATGCTACAACCCAACAATTTAAGTATCAAACAGTACTAATCCATACCCGCTGCACTGTGCCACATAGGTAGGGAACCTTATACCTAGTAGACCATCCAGTGCTGAGTGTCAACGCCAACGGATGTATCATACTGGCAGTCGATAGGGTGTGTACCACTTGTGCATCAATATGGTCTCCAAAACCAGTATTTGAAAATCGAAACCTTGCTATGTCCATCAGTATCTTACCATGTTGGTGCATGTCATTTGGTACAGGCCCATATGAATCAATATGGTCTAGTACAAGCCCCTATTATAACCATAAGCCTTGACAATTGATTGGGCATATAGAAGGCACCTGACATGTTTCACACCATGCCATCTCATGACTGACATGAGTCACATGGTACTGCAATCCTCGAAACAGATTATAGACCAATTCACGAATCAACCTTGATCACTAGCTCCTAACCGCACATTAGCATATCATGACACTAGTCAAATTGCAACCTAGGGCTGAAATCAGATTAAACATGGATCAGATATTAGTATATCCATCCCCATATTTGTTTATTTGATGAATACAGATATGGATATATATATATTATTCGGATGGCAAAATTCATATCCATATTTGTTTTAAACACATATGGATACAAATCGGATACTGAAAGTATGAATATAAATATGACATATATTAGATAATTAAATTTTATGACCACAAAATCAAAGATATCACTAAGTGGATGATAAATCAAGTTAATAGTGTATTAATATGGTCATTTATCTCCCTTAAAAGTTCATTAGGGTTATATAAAATTAAATAGCATTACAAATGGAATCGGATATTCAAATATAGATTGGATGGTTGTCTATCCATATCCATATCCATTTTTTTTAATGGATATAGATACATGTATGGATATTCATTAGATGCTCAAATTTCTATCCATATCCTAATAGATTCGAATACAAAAATAGATCCGGACATATATTACCTGATCCATTTTCACCCCTATTGCAACCCAAACACCCTTAACGAAAAGCAACTTCCTTCATAAAATAAAAGGTCAGTTCTCCTAGTGCACCACCTTAAAAGCCTATTTGATTGTCTTTATAGGATCCCCTTTCTAATACCCTTTCATTACTTTAAGTATGATCACAGATTAAGCGAAGTCTTAGCTTCCACAACATTAACCATTGTTATCCACAAGCTTGGAATCATTCATATAACATGCTCAATCTAAAGGACCTACTTCATTATAAAAGATTCCAGCACCAACTATGAAACATGATAGTTTGATTTCATTGGTGAGGAAAACTAAAAATACCCCCACTGTGCAAGTGCTTTAAAAATCTTCGTTATTTTTCCCATAATGCAGAAAAAGGGTCAACTATTTCCCTTACACGATGCACATATGATGGGATAAGGTTTTCTTGAGATTTCTCATTACAACTAGCTGGAAATGTATTGTTCTCTGATGTATCAGGAAAAACATTCTACTTGAAAGAATCATAACCCAAGAATCTAAAAAGCAAGCAAACTATGGTGCCAAATGATATTGTCCCCAAGGATGTTTCAAAGCAACCATACCCAAAGACACTGTGAAATACATGAAGGCTGCATTTTCAGCTAAATGTCAGATTTAAACAATCCTCCAAATCCTAACTACCAAGCAAGCCCCTGTAACCTGACGTTTTGCACAACGTCAAATGCACATTCACCATTTATACAATACTGTGATATCCTCATATTAGAAAACCACCCAAAGTCCTGGAAACATTTCACAAGAATTATCTCCCAAGCCTCACTGATCCAACAGAAAAATGCCCTTGAACCTGATTTGAATCTTACCGACCACTGACAACTCCCATACTAGTGGAAGCAATGTCTTCCTTTCCTACGTTCCCTTCCATTCTTTTCATATTTCAATTGATAAGCATCCGTTCCAAATGCATCCTCTTCCATCTTAGTTTTTTAAAGCCATATAAACAATGGCAATTCTTCCTCCAGCCTCAATGCATCCAAACTTGTATCCTTCCTTAGCCAATTAACATTTGATTTCATTCTGATTTTAGACATACACATTTTTTTCTTAAGATTTTCATCTCATCTAAGAATTAGCTGTCCGAACCTTAATGTTTGTAATCCATGTGACATCAACAAGGTTTGAGATATTTAAATTCACTATCAAAAGTAAAGATTGTAAAATTCTTTCACCCAGATAAACTAGACCCATGGCAACCCTGTCTCATCAAGCACACTTGCTGTGATACTTCAGCAAACTCTGTCTGTCTTTCTAAAAATACAGCAGTAAAATTAACCATAAGGAAATCAACAAACAAAAACCTGGTCACCAATAAAATAGCCATGCAAAGTAGAAATTGATGGAATTTGCTATGTAAAATCTAAGCATGTCAATCCTTGTCAAATATAATATGTATATATACATCAAGTGGGTGGGGTTGAGAAAGGGAAGTACCTTTAAGATAGCAAAAACTACAAAGTTTTGTTGGTACTCCTTTACCACACCTGCTATGATGCTACTTTTGGGCAAGCGTGTGTGCACGTGAACTAACCATATAAATAGAGGACGATAGGAGTAACAGCACTTTGAAATCCAAAAGCAGATACAATGCATACCTCAACAACGAACTTGAAAGCACAAGCAACATTGGCATTGCTGCTAACAACAATCACAATGTACACATTACTGATTCTCATGTAAAGGAAGAACACCCTCCAATTTGCCGAACAGGACAAGTACCAAGTTCTTTTGTCTGCATTATATGCATTCGGAATGCATCCACCATATTGCCACTGGATAAGCCACAATGTTAGAGAAAGCATGCAGGTCATTACAAGAAACAAGCTGTATAATTGATTGTGATACATTATGATACAGTATATTGGATATCTACTAGGAAGAAATAATGCAAGAAGAATCAAGATGATTGTTAATGCACGTTTTTTAGATATATACTGCATGTAGAAATAATAGACCAAAGTGCATAAAACGAACTAATGTCAGAGGAAACAAATTGTTTGCAAATTAAACTTAAAATTTAAGAATATTAAGGCTGTAAAGAAATCAAGTAGTGTGGCAAATTCGGGGCATCCTAGCTCTATACTCCTATCACTATTGTTATTCACTATATTAGAGTATAGGTTTAGAAGAAGTACACCACAATCCATTCTTCTGTTGCTTCCTCATTATCAAATCTTGAAACAAACACAAGCTGCATGAGGGGGAGAAAGTTAGTTGATCAACAGGTTTTCCCTATGATATCTTTTATTTACCTCATTAGTCCCTCTACATCCAGGCTTCTCTACAAGAGACAACACCCCAAATACAAGTTGCGACCAAGATGTAACTGATTTTATAAACAACTAGGAGATAAATAAATTATTCCAGCATCACTCTACAAATTCAAGACATTGTGAAAACAACATGCAGTACATGCAACTTAATCAGATTTTTTCTCCTTTAGCTTCATGTTCCCACTGTGTGAATCTGATCATAATGGAGAACTAGTAATATGTGGTTATTTAATCAAAAAGGCCCGAATTTTGATATAATGGGAAGACATCCACTATTCTTCGTACATTTATACCAAACAAAAAGGTGACATTCTTCCCCCCTTTGAATTGTAGTCCACCAAAAGCCAAGTGTGGCTTCGAACCAATAAGTGCGACGTTTAACGGGGCCTTCTTTCCTCTATATGATGAATAATCGGACAATTCTTATTGTTATTACATCATACCACAAGTAATTCCGCATATCAACTCAACATTCTCCAAAAAAAAAAACACACACACACACACACACACACAATTTTGTCGCAGATAAGATATCATCAGAGCCCAAATTTTATTATTACACCAAGAAATCAAATCAGACTTAAATTTCCCGAACAGTGGTCTACAGAAACCATTCTTACCCGACGTCATCGCGGTAAAGACGGTTGATGAGGACATCCCCGCGAAGATTTAGGAAGTATATGGCCGATGCGGCCACAGGCATCTCTTCTGAAGCCAAATTTCCAGCACCGAGTCGAAGGAAGGACTCCGAAACCCCAGATCACGGCGATTAGATAGTCCTATCTCCCAGCGAGAAGAAGCGAGAGAGAAATGCCCGTCGCCGGAGGAAAATGAGATGATTCCCTTCTCTGGTAACAAGAAGGGAGATCTTGTACCAAAAAAATCCAAGAACAGGAGATCTCAGATCTAGGGTTTCAAAGATCGAGATTGGGTTTCGCGCTGGAGAGAGAAAGGGAAAGAATCGGAGGGGGTTAGAAGACGGTCGGAGCTCGGAAGTCTTCTTCCAGCGTTTCCCTCGGCCCTCGCTCGGCTCTTCTTCACGCACGTGCGTCTGAGACCGCGGGGAGAGGCACACGTGACAGTGGAAGCTGATACCCGTGCTGGACCGGTTCCAAACATCTCCATGTGGCGGCACAGGCGGGTCTACCTTCGAGGATCCATCCATCGTACATGACATCATTAATTCAGTATATCACCGTGCAAGATTGATCCTTGAGCAAACATGAAAAATGTAAAGCATATCGTAAACTCCTTGCATTTTTGTCATAACAAGAGAAAAGAAGCTTAACTAAGGTGCAAAAAAATAGGAGAGTAAATTAGGTCAAGGTAAAAGGGATAATAAGCTTGGTGGGAGGTATGAAAATAGAGATTTCTATTCTTTTATCGGTGGTCGTTATATTAAGCTCTAGCAAAATACTAAAATCAATTTTTATTCTATAAATTTCAAAATCATACATAGGTTGGAGTAAGAGATTTTTCATTTTGATTTTCTCTTTGATCGTTAGTAGCTTCTCTATCAAACGATGATTAGAGTAATATGAACTAATTGTTAGTTACTTGTATTTGGATGAGTTGCTTGAGATCATTTATCACTATGAGGGCTTATCAACCATTGAGTGATTATAAATTTGTGAAATTAATACCTAAATCACCCTCTTGTTTGCCCGCTTTTGGTTGACTTAAACAAATAATATATTATGAATTATTTTATTTCTTTTTTAAACAAAAGCTTTTTAAAATTTGCTAAAAATCTTCAACAACCACACATAAAGAGAGAGAAGATAGATTGTAATACAATTGGTGAGAGCTCAAAGTTGATCAAATATAAGATAGCCACTAGTGGATAGGATGTATTCTTTCCAACTTAGAGTCTGTTTAAATGTCTAGATCCAAAATCCCATAAATTTATGGATGGGGTCAAGACAACCAACTAAATAAGATTGGATTAGGCTTATAATTATAAAACTTCAGCAGATCTTTTTTTCTTTCTATGGGATTTGGGCCTATGTAATTACAGGCCTAATCCAGTCTCATTTAGCTAGTTGTTTTGGTCCAACATATAAATTTTATAAGATTTTAGGCTCAGACATCCAAACAGACTCTCAAGACTTTTCTATCAACTTTACTTTGAGACATATTTGATGCTTTAATCTTCCAAGTTTGAAGTACCAAACATTTCTTAAATCGATCATGGCAGGGGCATTTCAGTAACTAAACTTTAAAGGGTTTTGCTACAGTATTCCATAAGTATTATTTTATTATAAGGGGCATTTAAGATATTTCACTATCATTTTTGTTTAATTCTTCTTCTCCTCTTTCGTAATTTATTCTGACTGATGCTCGCCTCCCGCCACCGCATGCCTTCCGTCGCCTGCTTCCTCGCCACCGCACCACCCTCCATCCTCCTCCTCCTTCGCCCGCCTCCCTGCCGTCGCTCGCCTTCCCCTCAACACCACCTGTAGCTTTTCCATGCCCACCTGACCCCCCGGCAGCTCCTTTGCAGTCCCTGCCCGTAGCTGCTCCGCCTCATGCCCCCAACCTCCGTCGTCGACCTCCCTCGCATCAGGCATCGGTGGCTTCTACGCACCCACCACCCCACCCTGCGCATGCCCACAGTTCCCAACCCTCGCTCCGATGTCGAGGGCTTCTGCGACCACCCCTCTTTTGGCGCCAGTATTCCTCCACTGTCGGCCTTCGCCCCCACCCCCATCAGGCATCAGTGGCTTTTGCACGCTCACCACCCTCGCCCTGCACACACTTGTGATTCCTACCTCTCCCTCTCATCTTGTATTGATGGGTTCTGACCCCACCCCCTACGCGGACCCCCCCTCTCTGACGTCCAGAGCTTCTGCGACCCCCCCACCTCCACACCCCCTGCTCCTGTGTGTGCCTGCGGTTCCCACCGCCATCCCCCACCTCAAGCCCTCCTATCTAAGATGCCCGCGATTCCCCACCCCCGGCACTAGCAGTTTCGCGCTCCCCAACCCAGCACAAGCTTGCAGCTTCTCTGCGCCACCATTGCTCCACTCAGGGCTCCTCTGCCTTAGTGGCCATGATAGAAGATTTTTTTAAAAAATTGATTTAATGATGGAATAAAACAGTCATAATCTTTAAAATATTTATCACATCAGTCATGCACATGGATACCTACTTAGTTGAAATCCGAATGATCCATAGTTAATCTGATGGTTAGAAATAAATGAACAATAAAAGACTAAATAACTTTTGGAGCACCATGGCAAAATCCAATTTTAAAGTCTATTTCAGTCTAGGGCTATTTTTGGAATACTAACTTCCATCTCTATTTTTAAAAGAACTATGCACATGTTTATCGAAAGGCAATCATGAACTTTCTTCTATTGCAAAAATCATCAAAAGAAAGAAGGAAAAAACTCACCATCATCTCTCCCTCAAATAAAATTTCCTCCCTAGTTTCTTCTTGTAATGCTAGATTTATTTAAGGTTTCTTCAAAAGAAACTTTGGGTTTCTTGGCCTCGTGAGGGATGATGCCAGTGAACTTACAATTTCAATAATAGTGGCATTTTGATAACCAAAATTCCAAAGTTTGCATTTTCTCAACAAAAGCAATTTTTTGAATTAAAGTTTTCTGGGTGTTGAAAGTTGCCCTTGTTGGGTTTATTTGTGCCTTTGGATTAGCATTAGTTCAAGATTAACTAATAATAGTAACAAATAAGCCCTTCTTGATAGTTTACCTATATATTAGTGCATAGCAAGTAAAACATGATGAATCAGAGGTAATAGAGGTGAAGTGTATTATTTGAAGAATGATTAGTTTATGATACAAGAAGATAAGATGGAACCATTTCAAGAAATGTTGTATATATGATGTGTAATTATAAAAATTGGAATAATTTGGATGTGAAACTCCTACAGAGATGAATTATTAATATGAATGGATGTTACAGGAACTCATAAGTCCTCTTGCAACATTCCTTTAGTCCATTTTCGTTCTCTCATTCAAATGCATCCTGGACTTAGGAAGAGGCACAAATGAAAGGAGAACGACTAGTTATTGGAATGCGTTAGTCGGACAAATCTTCATATATGGACACTAATAATTTGATGGTAAAATACCATGCTTTGATCCCTAGATCTCTCTGAAGAGCAAACTCATTGGTAGGAAAGATATAATCATATGATCCACCACTGGATGGAAGTAGGTTACCTTTTGAGAAGTAATCTTTCTAGGATACATTATTGCATATCATTCGTTAAATATGTAGCCGTGTACTACTAATGCTTGATCAGAATTATGAATCATAGAGCACGTCTTAAAATCCATCTATTTTCAATAGAATGAGGAAAACAAATATAGTTAAAGTAAAGACAAAACTAATAAGACTTGTTAGAGTCAAAGAAATGGGGCTATCTCCATCCTCACCACTCATTGCTACGGAGTCCTATTATCACATTGCCAATGACTCTTACCACTTTCTCCTTGTAGGTATGTGGCTCCCTTTCCTAGCCATGGTAGCGAAATAGCAAAGCTGTTGTTGGTTGAAATTACCTGAATGAGTTGACTGACTCATTTAGAACTTTGATGTCAGCCGCAAGATTTCTCTCCTTTTTGAATGAGCAAGAGAGAGATTGGACAATAGAAGTGGTCAAAACTCCTCTATCTTGCTTTCATATCAATAGTTAGGTGGCTTTAAGCTTTTCTTTGTTTGGAGTCAAATGGTAGGATGCATTTTCAACACTTTCATAGTTATCGCTGTTATCATCTCAACAACAATAACCTTTTAGGCAGAGCTACTTTGGATATATTGGTCTCACTTATTTTAATTATTGGGTTATAATCTAGAAGGAGAAAATCTAATGAGAAAGTACGAGGCCGAGACAATTGGGCTGGCCTTTGTTCTGGCTTAGCACCAAACATGAGACCTGAAGGCCCCATCGTCAGATCCCAACAGGGCAATGCCCTGCTTGAACACGGTGGAGGATGATGAGTCCTCTACCACAAACTCTACTGGAGGCTAGGAAAGCCTGGCCTCCACTATTATTTAAAGAATCCCAATCCCCAAATTCTTCCTCATTGGTAGATCACTACAGTCACCAGCCTTTTCTTCCCTTTCCTCCCCTTGATTGCCAGCAATTTGGACTCACTGTGCTAGTTGGAGATTGCAACCAAGTCCTCATTGGCAACAAGCTAAGGCCTTTGGATCTTGTTTTCCTTCTATTCTTAATTGAACCCTTGTTGCCGGCCATGATATTTGCCATAAATAGCCAAGAGTACAGCGCTTTGCTCGACCTCGATTTTTAGATCCGAAAAATCCCTTGTTTACATTTTTCTGATCTTTTTCATTGTGGGCACCTGTTGCCAGAGATGGGGACCTATCCCCGATGCCAACCTCTCTTCTTCTTCTTCTTCTTCTTCTTCTTCTTCTTCTTTT
>KE505310.1:29704-47192 GCA_000441515.1 Elaeis oleifera | reverse complement strand
CTTTTTTTTTTTTGGGTCTTCTTCTGCTTTAGCTCTGCAATTAAACGCTTGTTCATATTAAAAGTACACCTCAGAAACTTCTACCATTTTTCTCCTTAACACATCTTCTCACCCACCAATAAAATCTGATCGCTTGTGAGAAAAAGGCAAGAGGTCACCCTTTTGTTTTGAATGGGAATTTGTGCGAGCCTAGGTTTGAACTGTCATTGGATCAGGGCCTTCCCTCTGTTTGGGGAGGAGATATGCGCCGTGTGCCTTTTTTTAAAATATTTATAGAATAAAGAGGGAAAAAGAGATCCTGTGCCTTTATGCGTTTTGTATCTTTTTTTTTTGCAGACTTTATAAACAGAAAAGGCCAGAGGCTATTAATTAAATATGGCGACAAGATTAGGGACTGGTAGTAAATTGCTTTTGACCGATAGATCCCGATGTTTTGGTATATAACATTCGATCAACCTAAAACCGGGACTTGCCTTAGCTTTCTAATTGTGTTCAATTCGTCAAAGCGCATTCTTTGATTATAATGAGTCAATCTTCCTAATTTTCTCTAAAAACTTTTAAAACCTGACATCTTTTGTGTATTTTTTATTTATTTTAAAAATAAAATCAGAGAAACCAAAATAAATATCATTATTTATGTATAAATATAATTTTAAAAAATTCATTTTTACTATTTAAATTTAAAAAAATTCATTTCACCTATGCTATGCGGTCTTTGGCATACCTCTATCATCCTTATTGCTCCTACGGTTTCAACTATTATTATTTTATTTATATTTTTAAAAATAGTTAAATAACGAAATATATATTAATGTTTATTTGCAAAATAAGGAAAATAAAAGTGATCCCACTAATTCATTATCCACTCTCTGTCACCATCATGAAGGATTAAAATCCAACAGGATCTCCAGTGATACAGACTACACATACATCCATAGCTGGAAAACAGAAACCTATCCAAACGTCCATAGTACAAAAACAGAAAGCTACAGGTACTTGTTGCCGGTGGGCGGACTCCGGAGCCCGGATAAACGGGGCGGCGGTTCCAGCCGGATACGTGGGGACGGTGGTCGCGGCCGAAGCTGGAGCAGTGCCGACTGGTGGTTGGTGGTGGCTGCCAAGAGGGGAGCATGGGCAGCAGCCTCTTCCTTATGCCGAGCCTTCTCCTGGTGCAGCTCCATCTTGGCCTGGGCCTTCTCGGCCTTGGCTCGCTCGTGAGCGATCTCCTTCTCCTCCTTCGTCCGGGCGGCGGCCTTCTCGGCCTTCTCCTCCGCCGAGGCCTCGTGTTCTTTCATCTTCTCCTTAGCCGCGCTCACCATGTCCTTCACCTTCTCCTTCGCTGCCTGCATCCTCTTTCCTTTCTCACCTCTCGCTTCTTTGCTACTGTTTGATTTTTAATGAACAAGTTCAGGGCTGTGGTTTATCCTGTGCTTTAGATTTGGTAAGCGAGGAGTAGGGTGATGCCATGTGGGTTGCTACGTGGAGTGCATGCAAGTGATCTCGATTCCTTTGTCCGCCACGTTTACAATTAGACATATTTCTGATGAGTCCAGCTGGGCTAAGCAGTATGATCAGCCATCAGCTGATCTGGACCGTCTGATGGCCGAGTGCTACCCAGATGCACTGTACTGATCGCTTTTGTTATGGTTTAGGTTATAATCCCTGTAGATTTGCAGCAAGACTGCAACTGCAAGGCACTTAAAACAATTTGCAACTCATAAATTTTATTTAATATTTTCAGCATTTAACAATAATTAGGGCAAAGCTCCAAAATTCAGGAAAAAGAAAATACAGTCAATTTGGCAAAAGCTTAATATAATGAAAGAATTTTAATAGATATTAGAATCAAGGTTATAGATAGGTGTATATTTGATAATTTGAATACAAATATTAGAAAGGTTAGAACAATGACAAAGGTGCAAAGCACCTCTGCCAAACAATAGCGCTTCTTCAGCATAATTGGTTAACAGATTATAAAACTCATGAATGATTGAATAATTAATTTTCAATTTGCTTTGCCAGGATAATTTAAAGAATTATATAGAGAAATGAAATATGTAAATAACTGATGTTTTTTTTTTCAACATTCATTAAACATTTTTTTTAAAAGTTAATGAAAGGATGCAAACTTTTCCATATTGATCACAAATGAGCACAACATTAGAATGTGTTCGCTGTTGATTATGCAAGGGAATCCCAGTAACTCAACAAGGTTGGGAACCAATCACCATCTTTACATGTAGGTTGATAGAACAAGCTGCAAGCACAATGTTTCGATTCTCTGTGCTAATTGTGATGACGAATTTGTAATAAATTAAGGTGGCCACCGACGACCTTTAGAAATAAATCAATAGGACCATCCAATCTTAAAGATCAATGAGAGCAGCAAATAGATTTGGACATCCTTGACGGCTCAATGCCATTTGAGGAGGCTCACCTTGTCGTACTGTTATTGACAATCTAAAAAGAAATGGACATGATCATGTTTGTTCAGTCTAAGTACAGCCACACTAATTGAATCAAGCCTTTGATTTCCATTGCAATATTGTCTCTAATATCATTCAAGGATTCTTAAGTAACTCCTAAACACACAAGGACAAGCAGCAGCTTCAAACGATTAAAGAATAAACAAAGTCTAAGAAGAAGTAAAATTTGCAGGCAGAATGCTACAAATACATGTGAAAAGCGATACCTGTTGTACCACAACCCTTTTTTTTTTTTTAAAAGGTCAGCATGGAGGCAAATGTGATGCAGTCTAATAAGTAGATAAGGCAGTTGTACTTAATGATTGTTCGGCTTGCAGCTGGTTTGATCATTTGCCGGAGGAAAAATAGGGGATTGTGTAAGACAAAATAAAACCTTAATGAGTAGAAGGTTATATCTGAACCATTAAATGTAGGTTCACAAAGTGAAAGTTGTAGTCATTGTTTTAATGAAACATCTTAGGCCATTCTCTTTTTAGAAATTCTAATTATCTGCTAAGTTCAAGTGAACACTTTTTGAAAAAGTAAATGACATGATGATGTAAAAGTAACATGACTTTAGTCTAACAGTCCAATTGTTGGTGTTGGTTTTCTAAGAATTTGTTTTTAGAGAGACTCCCATTGAAATAGTCATGATTACACATAACTGTTATATTTCTCAAAAAAAAAAAAAAATGATGTTGACTAATTTAATTGATAAAGTTATTTGAGGGGCATAAGCCTATAACTTAATTTTTATATGATTTATTCTTCACTCGAGTTGGAAAGCCATGAGATGGTCCCATTTCTTCTTTTCCTTTTTCATGGATTTCATTGCAACAAAACATACCCTCTGCTAAAATTAAATGAAAAATCTATGAAATATTAAGCCATACTAAATCTTGCCATATTTTCCTTCGTGGACAAAAACTGGGAGTGGTGCATGTTAAGGTAGAAACAAACATGAAAAAGGTTGAGCAATTTTAGTCTAGAGCAAGTGAACTTTGTTGCCCATCTCGAGTGTATGGAGTGGATAAGGTAACATGGCTCTCCAATCCTGGTTTATCGTGTAGAGTAAGGATGGTAATCTTTCAAAGGGAAGAAAAGGGCACTTCTAACCCCTTCCATTCAATGAAAGGAATCTTTCGTTGATAAAGCAAATAATATTGGAAAGAGACATGCTTGCTACTTTGTAAGATCTAGGCTTCAACCTCGGGTCTTTTCAGTACAAGTCAAATTTGTTGGCGCATCCTAAGAGGGATTCGCTAGGAATTAACGTTAAATTGTTTGCTATCTCATTGTTATCTTGATTTTATGGCTTATGATCCTAGATAGAAGATTTTCAAACATACAGCAGATGTGATTTGTCAAACTTAAAAAGGAGTTTCTTTTGATTAAAAAGCAAGATGAAGTATAGTGATTCTTTTGATTAAAAAGCAAGATGAGGTGTGTACAACATCTCGGTTGCATCAAAAAGATATACATGAAATTGTCTCGACATGGATTTCATCATACATTTAAGAATTCAATGTTCTTCCAGGATTTTATTGAACAAAATAACAAGTCATGTGACGAAAACCATGACGCAAGAGTCACATACTTACAAGCTAAAAATGTAGTAATCTTTATGTATTCAAGCTAAAATGTGTTTTATATATTGACAACAGAGGACCCTTCAGTTAACATGACCATTAACTAAATATCATAAGCAAGAATTTTATGTCTCCTGTTTCCAATTCAAGTTGTTACACTCATGTCAATTGTTGCAACATAATAGAACAAGCCTATTTGCTACAATATTAACTCAGATGGTAGAAATTCTCATAATGTATGTGGGCAGCAAGGATTTGGACTGTCGACTCTGTCTATTAATCCTAGTTTCCTGCTCAGGTTGGTGGGATCAGCAAAGGGATGGGATGCCTATAGCCTCCTCTAGCTCAAAACAGCAAAAGATTGTGAAACCAGAGCACCAAAATGCCTCACAAGTTGCACAGGCCACACCACTACTATGTTGACAAAGCTTATCATGCCAGCTGCCTTGCAAAGTTCTTCAATAATTGTCAAGAACCGCATCAAGTGCAACTTCTGCCTTACAAAAGTAGGAAGCAGATACCAGACAGTGGAAGTGGTAGGCCAAACAGATCTTTCAAAACCTTTTGAGGAGAAAATAACCATGTTCTCAAGCAGTACTGATGCATATGGTTCAGACTCCATATTCTGAGTTTTTGTAGTGAAAAAAAGGGAAAGGATATCTTGTGAGCTTTTATCAATCTAAACTTGGTTGCTGTCCTTGCCATCAGTTCTAGGAGATTAGCTTTTCTCCAAAAAGATCTACATCAACCTGGTCCTTGCAAGGTTTTGGATATGAAACCAGGTTCTTAAATCCTCCTCAAAACTAGTCCTTCACCAACAATGGCAGGTCAATTTTCCGATTCGTTGAAAGAACTAGGGTTCTGCTGCAAGACTGGTGGAGAAGGATTTTAAAAAATAAAAATAAAAAACGACTGGCCCTGAAGTTGGTGTCACGACCATTTGATATCACTCATCCCATGACTACAACCTCATGCAAAACAGATATCAAGTGGAAAGCCTCACCATCCACAAGGTGAATTTATCGACTCCATAAGCACAGCAACAAAAGTTTGAACCTTTGGGAATATGATTCAGCAAGGTACAAATACTCCCCATCAATAAAAAAATTGCAGTTTACCAAAAGCTTAAGAAGAATTTACCTAATAGAGAAACATAAGAAAATTGTCCGTGGTGATATATTTTACATGCATTTTTCTGATGTGTGGACAATAATATATGAGATAATAACTCCATCAAGAACACAATAGGCAGCAGATGGTATCATTAGTTTGCAAGCCATGAATATTCCCCAAACTTAAGAATAGCATGTGAATAAATCATAAAAATCATAATTCAATTATAAGAGAATCACTCAGCCATAATATAAAGATCACAAATAATCCAACAAACTTTCATTTATTAGAATTTTGTTACTGTCATAAACAAAGGACCATTGGCTGGATCAGCCATTAAATGACCATTGTCAAGCAAAACAACTAAAGCTACTAAACATTTTACTGTACAATCAAAACCATTTGCCATGCAAAGAAAACTTTTTGAGAACCATACAAGTCTCAAACCTACCTTTCTTACACTGGAAAGCTAACCTGCTTGAAAAATGATATCCATGGTGAAGCAAATATAAAACTAGACAGGAAAACCATCTTGCATAATTCAGGAGTTTAAACAGAACTATGCCCGATCAGATGCTCATCTTTTGCGCAAAGCAGTATCATTTCCAGTTAATGGACACATTTTAACAGGGTCCGATGCCTGAGACGCGCACACCCTAGACAAGTCACAACAAAATTTGCTTGCTTGTATAAGACTTACACATATCCTTCCATAAACATATATAATACACATAGAAAGAAGGCAAAGGCACCAGTTTACAAAGCAGTAGAGTTGTTGGCCCCATAATTATTCTTGCTGCTACAAATGTTGGTGGAAAGGGGAAAAACATTACAGATCAACAATCAAAATGACATAAAATAGCAGTTAAGGACCACCAACAGTGAAGATTAGCAGAAAAGCTCTGGACCCCATAATGCTCTATTTTCCCATGTATAGAGCATTAGAGCTTTCGAAGAGATTCTGCTTGGAGTAAAAAAGTGGAAGTAGACTGGTTGGCACACAAGCTGCTGATAGAACAAGCACAGATGCAACTAATGCGGCAGCTTTCTAGCTGTCATTCATCATCATTTTCAGCTTCAGCATGTGGTGGTCCATATATCACATCAATATAACTATGAACCATTTTCATAGTTAGACCTGGAAATCTATGAGGGCCATTAGGTCGGAAATCTATTTTAATGAATGGCCATCTCATTATCTGTGCAGCTTCACATTCTTCTAACCCATCTCCAATCACACAGAACCGGACATTTGGGCCATCAAAACGCTCCTTGATCCACGAGAAGCACTGGAGTTTGCCCACTTCCCATGAGCTGTAAACTGAAAAAAGGAACTGCACATTATTCAAGCACAAGGAACCACAGGAAATCTTTACATTGTTTGTCTCCGCAGCATAACTCCAACATTTACCCTTAAATCTCAACATGACCATTTAGTCTAGTGATGACCAAAATAATAAGACAAGTTGCATGACCAAATAATTTAACACTACTGGAATGTCAAAATGGAAACTAAACAAGGTGTCATGGTAGAAACAGGCTATATATCTGCAGGACATGGTCCGGCATATCCTACATTATGTGATAATTTTAATCTTTAACAAATAATTTGACTATCTAAAGATATCTGACTCATCATTCGGAAGGTTTGGAACTCTATTTGTTATTAGAGAATTTGCAACTGCATTATCTACTTGGACAGAGTCACTTTCACCAGTCAAGGAATTCAAGTGGGGCTTTGTTCGTATAAAGAGGCAGAATATTACATAACTGCTTCAAATGCAGCACCTGTAAATATGATTACCTTTCTTAGTGGAGAAAATTTACTATATAAATATGGATCTCATGCTAAAAATTGCGTAAAGGTACAAGCTCAACAATGAGAAAATATCACTTTAGTATGCATTGATGAATCAGAAACCTCATCATTCTTCAACAAAGGCACAGGACTCGTAGTCTAAAGGTGATCTTTTTAATCTTGTCACATGCAAACCAATGTTCACATGCATTGGAGGAGTTCATTTGAAAAACTCAGAACATAAAAGACATGTCACCAGATTGGGGACCCCTTGCAGTAAATACGTCTATCACTTAAAGTTTGAACCGATCTCCGCATACAGATCGTAGTGTCCCCAAAATTCCTGTGTAAGATAGCTTCTCTCCCATCTAGAGGAAAATACAAAGTTGTAATAATGACAGGGAACAAAATCTATTCATCTGTAATAGCTATAGGCCCTTAAAATTTATAATCGAAAGAAAGGAGAGGCAAGAATATTGAGGAAATCACCTCAAGAATTCAAAATGCACCTAAATAGGCCATGATGTTCAACCCTGATGAGCGCAAAGTCAAATTTAGGTCACCGAAAGATCAAGTAGTCTGTAGTTCTATTGGATCCAGACCAATGTGATAGAGGTTTACAAACACTTCTGCAATGAGAAAGACTCTATGACCCACCTCCAACAACAGGACAACCCCAGAGAGAGAGGGAGAGAGATGGCAAAACCTGTGCAAAAACTCAAGGTGCGCTCTAATAAAAAGATAATGATGTCCTGTGGCCTTTTCTTTTCTTTCTTTTAATATTACAAGAAAGATCCTAGATAACTTTACGTTTGATAGAAATTTTGTAAGAAAATCCCTCAAATAATGAAATTAAAACTTTCTAAATTTAGAAGAGATTATTAAATTCATCAATTATGCCTCTCTGTCATCTTACAACATTCAATTTACTAACTTCCCCTTCCAAATACCTACTAAAATATCAAAGTTTCAAATTCTAAAGCTGGAATTAAGATGGAGGATAAGATTAAGATATTAGTATTTAAGAATGTACAAGCACAGACACAATTGCAAAATGATCATCTCTCAAAAGGAGCCCAATCAAAACATCCCATGTGCATTCAGAAGCTAGTTTGACAGAGTCATTCCAAGGAAGTGTTTAATGTTACTTAAACAAGTACTTTTGCAACTTTTAAACAGAAAAGTGCTTGCTAGAAAAAAAACAAGTACTCGGTAACAATATCTGAAAAGTGCTTCTACAACAAGAAAAGGTCAAAAAAGGTGCTTTAAGGAAAGCTAGAAACCTAGCTTCCAGCTTCTCCTTTATGAGAACTTTTTAAGAAGTAGAAGCAACATCAAGCCCACCCTAAACTACAATATGAAGTCAATAACCGAAGGAAGCAAAACTGAACTATATTAATGCATATTGCAACATGTTTTTTGTGTCCTAACATAACATTTAGGGATAAATGAGAGCCAAGACGTGCATGATTATTGTACAGTGAAGCCACAGCACAGTATACATGATACAATAGGCAGGTATACTTCAGACTGTTTCCATATGAAAGTTTCTTATATTGAGCATTCCTCTGGGTGAGTATAAGATAGGAAAGTAAAGTTTCATCAACCCAATAAGAATAATTAATAGATTCAGTCAATGGAAGATTTTAGCTATATCACTCTATCATATTTATATAAATGTACCAGAAACTGTCAATTTTAACTGGGAGATTACTGGAAATTTCACATTCAAATAAAAATAATAATCATCAAGACAATAAGGCTCTATTACGTTGCTGAGGAAGTCAGGAAAAAAAAGGAAAGAAAGAGGGAATCTTCTTCTACAATGGTTCACAATCAACAGGAAAATCAAAGGAATCCTTTCACTCAGTTGTATGGAATTATGAGAGAAGAAATGCAAGTGGATCAGGTTAACTTCTTATCAAGGCATTTTACCTACTCTCTTTCGCAATTTTCTTAGTGCAGCCAAAAAAATATCACTCATCTATTATTTTTGCTCAATTAGAATTTTTTACCTTCTTTCAGTTTTTAACAAACTAAACAAAGCTTGAAACCTTTATAAAGTTCACATAAGAGTTCATTCTTTAGTTGGATGTGATGTCACAGCAGCCCAAACTTGAGTTGGATTCAGAGGCATATGCAAGTGCCTGAAAAATCTGATTCGGCAAGAGAAGAAAAACTACATATAAAGACATCATTGAAAAAGAAAGAATATGACAATCATTATAATGTATTTGATATCATTTTTCAATACTATAAAATTGAAATTTAGAAGTATTATAGTGTCTCAAGTAAAATTACCAAAGTGCTTCTTTCTTGTTGAGCATTAGCTTATTTCCCATAATGTCACTCTTGGTTGCTTGAACCTTCAGATGACTTGTAACTTCTTTGTTGTGCACATCAAAAGGTATATGGTTTATTAATTTAAATAAGTATTCACAGGGTATGTCGAGCATCCAACTCCACCAATCTTTAAAATCTATGATAGAAGAATTAAACAGCTTTCTAAAATGTCTGACATGTATATGACTGGGCAAATACAATAGGATACAGACTCTTTAAAATGGATGCGAGAGCCGAGGTAACATTGGTTGTATTTGCTTAGCAGGTGAATGATTCCCCCCACCCACCCCACAAAAAAATAAAATAAAATAAAAAGAAACAAGAGATCATAATAAAATTTGTTAAAAAAAATACATAGAATCAGAAAATGCATGATATGCAATGAGTCAAAAGATTACTAACTGGGGGGTGGGGTGAACACTGACCGTTATCATGTGAGATCACATTGTCCAACTGGTAGAGCAAACACTTAACAAGACTGGGAATCAATGATCCTGAAGTAACTAAGACATTAATGTTTTGGCATTTTGTATCCATGGATCCAGATGCTGTTTCAGACGATACAAGCTCAGGAGCCAAGATCCTGTTTCTGCCCAAGGTTTGCTCTAAAAGAGCATGTCCTGTATAAAAAAGGGTCAGACTTTAGAATTGAACAACCATATGCACAACAAATAGTGAAGGCTTAAGTAGAGCATCAACTAAACACAAAGTATCTTTTCACAATCAAACTACACCTACTAAACTGCAGTTTCACTAGTTAGATGTGGACAAAGTTTTTGGCCTATCGACATTCTTATGCTTCGAAAATTGCAGTTTATGAACTCATCTAAGGGGTATAATCAGCTTGTTCTCAAGTGGGCAGTAACACAACATTGTTTGTCCCTTCTGTCAAAAATTCAAGTTTCTCAGATCTAAATGTCATATAGAAAAAAATTCCTTATACTAAAGCTAATAACAGGGAAAAGAAGTAGACATTATAAAATTTTCAAAATATAACTCTTTAAAAGCATATAAGCCCATCTATTTGTCACATAACATTAAACTTCCAATCTCTAACATTAGTTCCAGCTGGTAAATTATGGAAAGCATATGTGCGAACATACACACTTGTAAGTCAAAAATAAATGATAATGTTTAACTGCAGAAGACAAACTCAGATAAATATCACCAATAACAATAAATGAGATGTTTTCTCATAAAAGCATACCTGAAGAAAGCCATCCATCGGTATAACTATCTGTCAAATTGTATAGATCATTCCAGAGTTTAATCATTTCTTGGTCAAGAACCTTCTGCAAGCCCTGCAGTAAGTCAGAAGCACGTATATAATTTTATTCATCAAGAGATCAAATGACATTAAAGCCTTCCGGTTGTGCACATTACAAGCCTTTAGAAAGTGTATATATTAAAGATACTGCAAGGTAAACTATGTCTTCAGCGCTTCAAGATCACAGTTTAGTTTATGAATTTGATATCCATTATCACAATGGCATATTCTTACTCATTAAAAATTAAAGTAACCACATGCGCAGTCTGAAATATTATAAAAGGTGATCAAACATAGAATTTGTTAATCACTTTTGGCTTCATGGAACCAACAAAGATCTAACATTATGGTTTCAATAGACTTCTAAGTTGTGTATCTTTAAAAGTCAGCCAGCCACAATACTTTCTATGTTACGATAAGCACAGAGACTTCATGCATTATGATCTAGGTTAGAGTACACTGTATCATGTCTTTACCAGTCGAGGACCAGCAGTGTGTGCATACCACAGTGCACCATATCAACCATTAGCAAACACTGGCACAGATTGGTATGCAACATTATCCAAAAAAATATGCAGAAGGCATACCAAGATATTCCAGGGGATTTATCCCGTTTGAATCCCAAAAACAATCTCATCGCTTTTTAGAGGAAGTAGCATCATTTTAAATATCAAAACATAAAGCAAATATGTGATGCAGCAGCTTAAGTAAAACAAGTTATTGTTGATGAAAAAACCTAACATCTGTCACTTTATTAAAAATAAATAAAGATAACCTACCCACAAACTTAATAAAAGACTGGAAAACTCAGTTTAAATTGAGATTTACCAATGCTACATAATTTTTGATTTTTAATCAAAAGCGTATAAAACAATCTTTTATTTGAAAACTATAACCTGTAGAGGAGCTATGGAACAAGACACTACATGTACATGCTGACTCACATCATTGTGCATTGGTTGATATAGGCCAGTATAGACCAATATGGGCCAAACAAAATGCATCTACATATCATGTCAAATTGCCAATGGCCTTATGATACATCGGGCGCATCATATGACAAGGTACAATACAGACCTGCACTTATCTATGCTATGACTTCTATTACATCGCATGCCATATCCTGTACAAATATTCATTTTTATATAATAGAAAGGGTGCTGCTCGATAAAAGTCCTTGTATGGATTTAAGGTAAAAATATGCTTTTTATGTGGCTATCAAATTTGAACCAGTATTACCACTCAGGCAACTCATAAGCATTGCTTCATTTTGTGGTTACCAGATGCCAGAAATACAAAGGAATGCTTCCTTCTAAGAGCTGAAATTGCATCTTGAAAAGACTTGCAAAGAATGGCAAAGACTGACTTGGATAGAATGGAAAAGGCAGCTGATAGTTTAAAGTAGGGGTGCAAATGAATCAAATTGCTCATGAGCTACTCGAGCTCGACTCAACTATTATTGAGCTCGAGTCGAGCTCAAGTAGCTCAAATAGTTTTTCGAGTTAAGCTCAAGTAGCAAGATACTCGGTTTGAAAGCTCACGAGTTATGGCTAAGGCTAAGGCTTGAATTTGAGCTCAAGTTATGGCTAAGGTTTCGAGTCGAGTCGATCTCGAGTTTTGCCTTTTTTTCATCAAGCAAAACTCGAGCTTAGGATATTAAGACTTGAACGATCTCAAGTTGAGTTTCGGGCTTAGGTATTTTGAATCGAGTCAAGCTCGAGCTTCTAGCTACTCGACTTGGCTCGATTGCATTCCTAATTTAAAGACAGCAACCATGAATAATAACCAATGGCAAAGGTATGCTTTATGTAGCACAATCAACATTTGCTGGAAAGACTTGTTATGTGACATATCTAATTGATAAACTTGACAATCAATTCAGGTTAAGTGGAAATCAGGCAACAAAGGAGAAAGAACCATCCATAAGGAAGAATTAGCCATCTATGTATGATTGGCCTTATGAATCATGGAATTTTTCCTATGAGCTCTGAACTGAACCAGACAGAAGTAACATGAAGGTACCAAGGGAGTTTCTATTCCTAGGGACATTGCAATTGAGAGTAACCAAGGGTGAATAGAGACATGTAAGACTAGGTATAAATAACTGGATAACAGCTTAAAATCCATGTTGATATCCGAAGATACCTGTCAATGCAGATCGCATGGCCACATAAACCAATTTCACACAAGCATTAACATCTAAGACTTCAATAAATCCAAATAAGAGATGCATGACTTACACCTTTGACAATATATTGTTGCTATATGAAGATGTCTGCATATCTTGGATGCTGATGACTGGTAAGGAATGCTAGCAGTCAATGAAGGTCATGGAAATAATGCATTTGACATTGCTTCAATATGGTATGAAAATCCCAGATGCGTTCACCAGTATACCTTTTAGAGTTAGACAAAGGCTCATATATGAGTGGCAGACTTGTACATTCTTAAACAAGAAAACTGGAATGTTATAGCAGTGGAAGTAAGCAGAAGACGAGAGTCCAAGATATGATGCCACTCTTACAGTAGAAAGAGGTTTACCACTGAGGAAAATATGCACAATAACCAAGCATCTAGAAGAAGGGTTAGAAGAGAGGCATTCTATGATAGAAGTCAAAGTACTCTAGGAGTGCTAAAAGTTATTTGAAATGTTTCTTCTTATTCTTCTTCTTCATTAATAATTACTACTCAACCATATATCAGTAGTTTCAGTGACTGAGCGGAAATATTGACACAGAGGGAAACGAAATTAACCATACAAAGAGACATTACAGTTAAGGAAAAATCACAGGAACCAACTGATGCTAGAAAAGATGCATAACTTACAAATCCAAAACTGACATGTAAGAAAAATCAATTTCAATCAACACCTGCGCATACTTCTGTGCAATAGAACGATGTCGATATGCAAGCTTCCTTTTGTTGGAATCATCATAATGAGCACCAAAACCATCATTGTTGAAATGATAATTTGACAGATCTCTTCCATCATCATATTCACTTAAGGCATTAAGAAAAGGCTCATTGAAGTTCTCAATCTGCGCATCAAGTGCAACAATAAATCAAAATCAGTAACTAATAGAAACATATTATATACATAAGTACTATAAATCCTCATTTCCTAGTCATGCTCTACATGAATGGCCCACTATAGCATTTTATGAAATTATGTGGAGCCTTGTCCACCAGTGGCCTAATGTGGTCCATAACCAGCAATTCAAAGTCACGATGGAAGGCCCAAGTTTGTTGTGCCCAGGTAGTGCAGAGAATACAAATATGCACCAATCTTAACTTAAAACTAGCTATGTAGCCCTCACAAGGTTATACATCTTTGGCCATTAGAACAGTTGATGAATGTGTGGAATTGCTTGATCATATCAGCATGCTTAAGCTTCAGATACACCAAGGTAGTTCTTAGCATTACTAATTATGGTTCTTGAGGTCGCTATTGCAAGGCCCCAACAGGCCATGAATTCACCCACCAAACATTTATAAAAAAGCCAGCAGCAAATGTATGGGAATACCAAAGAAAACAGAAGGAATTTCAAAGCAGCTCAAGTCATGAACTAACCTCTTCATAAAAGAATATTCATCACAAACTTGAATAATGTGGTTCTCCCAACGCTTCCCAATTTCAACCCCTTTCTTGTGTCCTTTAAACCGTTAAAACCCCAGCATATGTCCCATCCAATAAAGATTTCAACAATATAAGTGTCTCATCCATGTCCCATATGTACACATTTATTGGACACACTTTCACAGCCTTTTTAGAAACTTCAGTGTTTTGGCATGAAACTGCAGGAGATTTTTCCACTAAATCATCCATTTAACAAATCAATGTCTCTGTTATAAACTCATGCACTGTAACAGTCCACCAGAGAAGATCCCCCACTAGATGGATGACTGTTGAACAAATAGGCCAGATGAATACCTAGAATTACCCTGGAAAAACAAGGACAAGCCTATAAGATATTACCAATAGAGTTTTTGAAGGTAACCTACTTATTGTAACTGGCCACTTCTAAACTTTGCCCAATATAAAGCATATTTGAACACTGCAAAATTTCTTGATAAAATAAGATTTCATAGCAAGTGACAAATGCAACAATACAATGAGACCCAATAGCAAGTGACAGATGCAACAATACAATGAGACTCAATAGCAAGTGACATGCAACAAGAGCTCCTTGCCTTTCGGTGCAATCCAAGATTGTGCGGGGAAAAAAAATCATTAAGCATCTAGAATCTAAGTAATAACCAGGTGTCAAATAAAGACAATTAAACTAGAAAAAGCAATTTGCTGCATGCTTTGAGGGTTTGATTTGAAGAAATCAGCAAAGATACAAGAATGCTTTCGCTTGCTTGCATGCTATCCTAGGTTTCTGAAGTGTGTTTCTTGCTTACATTTATCGTTAACAACCATGGATTGCTAATACTTATCACCCTCCTCTTCCCAAATTAGAAGTTCACATGGCAAAGCTTCAGCAAAAAGGTACCTTTTGGAGAAATTCAACGAAGTGCCAATCTGGGAGTTTAATTAACACACTTTTGGAACTGAATTAGGGATAGAAATTGACATATTTTCGAAATCTACAATCCCACTGGTTTAAAGGTCAACCAAATTGCAACTGAAAACAAACCCCTCGCACAACTCGAGTACATTATGAGTATCCACTGGAGGAAAAGAAGTCCATAACAGCGAAAGAAAACGAAATTCTTGACAAAATCGTTTTGTATCTTTTGTTCGTGATTTAGTCGCAAGAAACAACCCTAGGCAAACATCCATCGCCTGATCTACTGATAGGGCAATAAGAACCGATCGAGCTCTATGTATAGGTAAATCTGAAAGGTTTATAAGGGGAATCGGTAACGGGACATTCGAATCGCGTACCTTTCCCCGTGAGTTTTCTCTTGGTGAGATCGATCGATCGATCTCTGAACCACAAGAGATTTTTCCTTTCTTTGCGTTCCTTTTGAGAAATTTCTCTGCTGCTTTATAGGAAGGCGAAAGCCGAAACCCTTCACCAAGCCGTAGCCGGCCGCGGAGGTCGAATGGTGGGGCTGAACCAGGCCGGTCCGGTTACACTTTTGTGGCCCAGGCCCGGCCTTCTTATGATTCATGGTCGGCCCTTTAAATTAATATGTGCAGGGCCGGGCCTAGGCCTACAATTTCCAAGCTCGTACCAGAACCTACCTGGGCACCAATCCAAGCCCGGATTGATGCCCAATAGATAAAGAGGGAGAGAGAAGAGAGAATGAAAGGAAATTCTTATGCACCGTAGATGATGTAAAAAATCTGACGTAAAGTATATCGTCATATAGTCACCGCTTTTCAATGCATATTTAATATCTGTAGTTTTGCTTTTTCGTTTGAAATTTTGAATGATGAAATATCTCTTCTTTTTGAAAAAATTATGACATCTTGTGGCATATTATGATATCCTGCGTCAAATTATGATTTCTTGCACATAGGATATTCTAATATAGCTCAGAATATTATGACATCATGGCATATTATAACATTCTAGTGTAGCATGTTATAATATGACCTAAAAATTATGACATCCTGGCATATTATGACACTCTGCATCAAATTATAAGTTCCTGCACGTAGGATGTCATAATATGGCTCAGGATATCATAAAATAAGAGAGGTATTTTTGTCCAACCACTTTTCAATGTGTATGTAATGCCTGCAGTTTCATTTTTCGTTTGAAATTTTAAATGACGAAAATATCTCTGCTCTTTGTTAAATATTATAACATCCTGTGGCATATTATGGCATATTACGTTAAATTATAATATTCTGTATATTAAATTATGATTTTCTGTAATGTCATAATTTGAATATAGAATGTCATATTTTTTTTTAAAAGCAGAAGCATTTTCGTTATTCAAAATTTCAAATGAAAAATAAAACTATATGTATTAAATGTGCGTTGGAGAGTGATAGCTACGTAGATCAATGAGATAAGACAGTGTGCTCTATATCAAATTTTGTACATCACCTACAGTATATAAAGAATTTTTCAAAAATGGAATAAGAGATCTGGAAAAGAGTCGAGGATCAGGCTTGAGCTTTAGGTAAGTCCACGCACAAACTTGGGCTTGGCTCAAAATCTAGTTGGTTTAACTTCTTGGGCTATGCTCAAAGGCTAAAGCAAAGCTGGCATATCCCTACATGCCATGGGCTAGCCTATGTCTGTTCTAGCCATCGCATGTTAAAGAATTTATGACACATGCCTACAGGTGGCAATTATGATATTAATATTTTACAAAGGGTTATATGTAATTTTATGTTAAGCTCAAACATATTTCGGTGAATAATTCATTGATATCGTCTATCCTCTATCCTATATATTAAAAGAGAGTCAAAGCACTGCAGGGTACCAAGTGTTGCGAGCTTAAGGGTGCGAAGTACCGTGAGCCTCAAGGAGCGTGCAAAGCACTTGTAAGGCGCCAAATGTGCTTATTTGGTTGACAGAAAGTACAGGAAGAAAGAGATACTTCTTAAAAAATGAAGAAAAAAATTCTTATTTAATTAAAATTTTAATATGAAAGAGAGTAAAAAAAATATTTTTCATAAAAATTACTTTCCACATTTCATAAAAAGTGAAAACTCATAAGGAAGATGGGTTTTGGCATTTCCTATGATATGAGAAGTGGTGGTATTTTTTTCTTAAATATCTTTTTGAATCTATAGCTAAAATTTAGTAAAATATCAATGGATGGTTAGGATGAAATACTGAATAATAATATAATATAATATTAATATTATCTAAATATTTATATAAATATTGTTGAATAAATTTATTATATTAAAATATTTATATTATATTAATATATTAATATTATATTAACACAATAAATTATTGTGATCTAATGTTATATTATAATATATTAATATTATATT
>KE505309.1:369451-395781 GCA_000441515.1 Elaeis oleifera | reverse complement strand
TTATTTTGCATGCACGTGCTGCAATAAATCCTTCTGCTAGAATGCCAGACAGATAATTTCGTTCATCGTTCCTAGTTTCTTAGGTTTCCAGAGACCCACCACCCAAGCAACGTCTGACTAAATAGACTCCTCTAGATATCAACCAGCTTATTGCCCACGGAACGATCCTCCTACTAAATACTTGGCGCTTCCTCTGAGTGGAACTAAAGCTTCAAAGGCAGATTGCTGGTATAAAATGTGAAAAAGTTATCTTGAAATGTTTCTAGTGTCCAAGTACTTGAGACATTAAAAAATTCAAGTTTGAAAGAATGGATGCAATGCAATTATAGGCCAACATTGTACATTGAAAAAAAAAAAGCCTTACCAAAAAAAAGAAGAGACTTACAGTCCAATGCAGATGTCTCCTTACACAACAAGAGGAGAAAAAAACTCTGCACTGAAGGCGTGCATGACCGGGCAAGACAACTGCTTTCCTTAGTTCTTCCACAATTCACACTCAATTATGGTGGATGCTTGTGCTGCAGAAAATCCTTGCACTAGAAAATAGAGGGTCATTCAAAGCTTCCACCAAGCTAAGTCTGACTAAATAGAGATTCCTTCAATATCAACCAGCCAAAAATCCTATTATAAAGTTTGCATGCTAGGGTCATCCAAAGCTTCCACCAAGCTATCTTGTTCATTGTTTCCTCTCAACTTGCTAGTGCACATGGGATGTCTTTCCAACTCACAAGGGCCATCCCGGTGGTCCTCTCTCATGAGCACAACTCTTCTACTCTTATGTCATTTTCCGCTCTCATCTCCCCGATCTCCAGCTATCACCAGCACTGCAACCTCCTGCGTAGGGAATAACAGCAAATGTGTAAGTGACCACTTTGCTCTTATTTCATTCAAGTCCAATTTATATGATGAACCATCTGGGGCTCCGTCCTCCTGGATCAACAAGTCGCTTCATTTTTGCTGGGAATACATAATATAAATTCGGTTCCCACGACAGTCGATTGTAATTTAATCGAACGTAACAATTGGATTATATTATCAAATAAATATTAAAATCAATTATACCTTCCAGGAAATCAATTAAAACAATTTCTCTGGAGGCGTACATATCACTACAAAAAACATGTTCATTTGTGACCAAAATTTAGTATGGAAAACTAACACCCTCACAAAATGCTTTATTTATGACAGCAAACTTAGTCACATTATTAATTATTAAGATCTTAACACATTTGTGACCATCTTGAAATGCCATCACAAATACTGGATTTTTCCGTTGCTACTATTATTTTTTTAAGGAAACATTGGCGTCAATACTGTACCAATTTACTAGTGATGAATGAATCCACACCCTCCCAAAAAGTATGTTATTTGTAATTGGATGTCACTAAAAATACAAAATTTACTTAGAAAGTATCCTATTTACGGGGACCAAAATTAGCCATCATTGTTAATTATTAAAACCTCAGTAAATTATCGACTGTATTAAGATTTTCTCACAATAATATACTTTTCCATCAATAATATTATTTAAAGCCTTATTAGTGAGCATAAAAGTTAGCTGTTACTATTAATTATCAAAATTATACTACATTTGTGATTAGAATTAAGATTCATCACAAATACTTAAATTTTTCATCACTAATATCATTTTTTTGGGAGGATAACTTTGGCACCAATTTTGTACCAATTTACTAGTGACGAATGAATCCATGCCCTCACAAAAGTATATATGTTATTTATAATTATATATCACTAACGATATGAAATTAACTTTAAAGTATCCTATTTATGAGGGCCAAAGTTCATCATCATTATTAATCATTAAAATCTCAGTGTATTAATTACCAACTGTATTAAAATTTCTCACAAATGATATATTTTTTATCAATAATGTTGTTCAAATCCTTATTAGTGAGGGTGAAAGTCAGTCGTTATTATTAATTATCAAAATTATATTATACTTATGATTAGAATAAAGCTCCATCACAAATATTGAATTTTCTATCAGTAATATCATTTTTTTGGAGGATTAGTATGGTGTCAATTTTATACCAATTTATTAGTGATGAATGAACCCATTTCCTCACAAAAAGTATGTTATTTGCAACTAGACATCGCTAATAACACAAAATTTACTTTGAAAGTATCCTATGTACAAAGATTGAAGTTAGTCATCATTGTTAATCATTAAACTATCATTACATTACTGACTATATTAAGATTTTCTAAAAATAATATATTTTCCATCAATAATGTTATTCAAAGTCTTATTATTAAGGTTACTATTTTTTTTATAAAACAATATTATCACATTATTTTTGAAGGTAAAAGTTAGATGCGACTATTAATTTTTAAATCTTAATATGTTGTTACTAGAATAAAATGTCGTAAGACTCTAATATACATATAACTATAAAATTAACATTATAGTATTTAAAATATTGATAATTAATTTGCTAAATTAGTACATATTTGAAGATTTTGATCGAATTAGTACTAATTTTTCCAAAGTACTTTTGAAAGAGATATATATATTAAATTAGTGACCGTTGAAATAGAAGAACCACCAAACTTAATGTGGACTACTTTTTCTCTAATCGGATCAATTGGAGACCATAATAGATGATAAACTATTTATTAATTAGTTTATATTCTTTTGATTAAGTAATTAATAAATACTTCTGAGCTGTGAACGTCTACTTTAACTAGGTTTGGATTTGATATAAATAGGTTTAGGTCATAATCGGGTTAACCCTTCTAGACCTATTTATTAAATAGGCTAGGTTCATGTATAGACCTCTAATCTATTTAACCCATTTTGATCTATTTAACTAGGTCAGATTATGACTTGACCCATTTAACCTATTTAAAACATGCTTAACATATTTAGACCTGTTTAATCTGATCCATCTAGCCTATTAACCCATTTAATATGACTTGACATGTTTAATAAATGTGTTATATGGGTCGGAGAGGCTTACCTATTTATTACATATGTTGGATACAAATCTGAGTTTTTGACTTATTTAATAATTAGGTCAAAATCAAGTTAATAAATTTTGATCTGATCTATATCTAATCTAATCCATATTTGACCCGATTGCTACCCCTATCCTCAAGTTCTCACCAAAGTGAGCTTCCTCCAATGTTAGGACTTATTATCCCTATAAAAGGACGTCACTTATATTTCTATCACATACAAATTCTCAAAAACAAGTGTCGTACTCCCTAACACTCGCACACAAGGATAGGGATGATAGTCTAAAGGATTTTTGGGATACTCGACCCATTCCGTATCCTAATAGAATTCGTTTAGCAATACTCTATAGGATTCAAGAAGGATTTATGATTTAAAATGAAATTCATTTAGATTTGAGATTTGCCCTTTGCATACTTGCTATCCGAATTCAAATTAAAATCCAGGGATTCAAACTCCTTTCCACACTTAGACTTCCATCCTAAGTCTTCCAACGGAATTAGTAGTCCATTTAAAAAGGACTTCCATCTACAAAAATATGCATGTACTATAAAAATTTAATGAAGCAGCAACACTGCTTTGGCAGTGTGTTTGTCTTTATATATATAATGTTGATAATTTAAATTTTATTTGATATTTTATATTTTTTATCAAATTAATAATCCAATATTATCGAGGTAAGAATTTTTACGGATCTAGTTTATGTTGCACTTATTATATGCCGCTATTAACCATGTATAATATTTTTATAATATTCTTTATTAAAAATCGTATTTTGTGCGTATGTTGGGATCAAGAAATTTGATTTCATGGCGGACTCAACCAACAAATTCACACTTCATCCTAACCGTGGAAACATGCATCAAGGTCTTGGTTCAACTCATGGAGTCCCCCTTCCATCGCCCACGCCATCAATCCCCTAACAATGCCCACCTCAAATCCCGATTCATCGGTAAATTAGAAGCCATCTCCTCCTCCCGTGGTCGATCGGCGTCGTCCTCGAATCTGAGATCCTCTTTAGCGTCCTCGACTAGTCCGTTCCCGTCTTCCAGTGCAAAAATAAGGCTTCTTGAAGAGTTGGATCGGCGAGGTGTCTTCTCTCTCTAGGTTCTCTATTGCCCATGATGTGAAGCCCTAGCGTCTCGCCTGTAGGGTTTACGGCCTCGGATTCCAACAAGAAGAAGAGGAGTGGGGCTCGCCGAATCGTCGCCGCGAGATGGGCAACTGCTACCGCTCGCCGGCCACCGTCACAAAGGAGGACATCAAGTCCCACTTCCCGCTGCACACCACCACCAAGCTACCGGCGCTGGCGCCAAGAACCAACGCCGCCACCACAATGGCGCCGCCGGCGTCCACCCCAAGCGGCTGACCATCCTCATCGATGGTGCCTGCGACGCCGCCCTCACAGGCAGCATTGAGGAGAAGTTCCTCCTTGACTGTGAGCTCGGAAGAGGGGAGTTCGGGGTCACCTATCTCTGTATGGACCATGATACGAAGAGCTTCTTGCCTACAAGTCGATCTCGAAGCGGAAGCTCCGAACGGCCATCGACGTCAAGGACGTCTGGCGGGAGGTGGCGCTTGAGGGAGGCGTGCGAGGACGAGAATGCGGTGCATTTGGTGATGGAGTTGTGCGAGGGTGGGGAGCTCTTCGACCGCATCGTAGCATGGGGGCATTACGCCGAGCAGGCCACCGCCGCCGTCACCCAGACCATCATCGAAATCCTCTCGAGTATAGTGGGGTTTCTTATGATTATGGAATTGGTGGGATGGATCTCAGCAAGAGGAGACGACAGTAGGGTGGCCGTTGAAGGGATGCAGATCAAGGGGTAGAGCTCGCAGCAGGGTGGCCATATCAGGCCTCCACTACTCAGCCCGATTGAGAGTGGCATCTTCAGCAAGATACCACCGGAGTTCTTCCACCACATCTTCAAGTTCCTCTATTTCAAGGTAGGTGTTTATTAGAAAGAAATTCCCAATTGGAGCAGAATTTGGGATGGGGCTTAGATTTATCTATTGAAGAAGATCCATTATTTTTCATACTGTTTATATTTTGGTTCTCATTTGATCGTTAACTATAAGTTGTTCCACTGACCATCTGAATGCATCTGTTGATATTATATTTTGCATCAATATCTTTTCAAATTTAATGTGGGTTACTGACTTTGATTTACATCATTGTAGTGCACAAGCCTAGTCCTTTAGATGAGATGCTCTGATGGAGATTTCTTATTAGTCTTGACATCAGTTTAAATACTGTACTTGCCTCATTTTATATTTCTGAGGTAATATTGCATCACTAAGATGAAACTAAGTTGGTAGTAGTATATTGGAGTCTTTGACATCAAATACCTAACAAGTGAAATCAAAATTTCTTTTGCTAATAGTGCTAAAAATATCATGTTGTTCTTCTTCCTAAGAATTTATTTAATTGCTATATGTATTGTCTTAGACTTCAATTTGTAATAAATTTGATGCTCTAGAATGCAATAAATTTGAACATTAATAATTAAATGAACATAAAAGTTGGCAAAGATGATATAGAGGATGAGGACTATCTAAATATTCTGAATATTTGATGGCCATTGGTTTTCAATTCAGCAAAACTAATAATCTAGAAATATTCTGGTGCTCTAAATTACACAAGAAAATGAGGATCTAGTAGGCTTTTGATTACATACCTTTCAGAATGTTTCTATTCTTTAATCCATATTCTTCTACAATGTTAATTTGTCGAGTACTTGTACAATCTCTCCTGTTTAATTTGACTTTGAATTGGTTATTTCTATTGTTGATTCAGATCTTCAGAATTTCTGCTTGTTTGATAGTTAAGGAACTTATATATACTGGAGGACTTCTTAATATGTGATTTTATCTCTTCAAATGACTAATCTTTTAATAATTCCTTCTTTATTTGCAATTTTAGAATATGCTTTGTTTTGCTGATACATTATCTCGTGTTGAGTTTCAGTTGTTACTATGTAAAAGGGGCCCCTCTTGCTGACATATTTAGACATTTGGAGCATAATGGGTATCAAATGGCATCTGAATTTTCATATACAAAATATTGGTTATCTCTTCTTAAGCTTGCCGATTTTAGTACTCTACTCAGGGAGAAACCTAAGACACAAGAATGTACAACATCAATCAATCAATATTGGGAACCGTATTTAATCATTTTGGTTGGAATACAAAAGCTGAATATACTGAATTGGTCAATGAAAAGGTGCCTTCAGCTGTACTTAAGATACTGCAGTCCACTGATATTATACCATAATCGCAAACAATTGCTATTATTAGCCCATCTAATATGGTATGATAAATATATATTAAATTATATTTTCTTAATTGCTTGGAATAAAAAATTAATTAAGTACTTATGAAGTTGCTAAATAGTAAATTTTTACTCCTTTATTCCTTTGTTTCATAATAGGATGATATGACTGAAAATCAAGATGGCATGCATGATAAAGAAGAAGATGTTGATGAAACTTTGAGAGTGGTTTAGAGGATGATTACTTTTTTTCTTTTATTCTTTTCTTTCGAGTAGCTAAACTTTATACAGTGATTTTTTATTTATGGATATGGATAATAAATTATAACTTTATGGGATAACTTATATGATGGAACTATTATTATTTTTTATTAGCACCTTTACATATGTGAAATTTTTATACTGTTACGATATATCACTAAAAGTTGTCAATGCTATGTGTTTACAAGTTAATGTGAGGATAATATATCTCATTTAAAATGATAATTTATATATAAAATGAGAAATTATTGCAAGAACATATTTTCAATAGTCAAAAATTTTTAAAAAAATATTTAATTTGTCAGAAATAGTTTGCCTAGCAACAATATTTCTTAAATATACCGTTTGTAAAAATATTTTCTCATAAATAGTTTTAGTGATATTTGTATGACATCGAAGATTCTCATATGTTAAGACCAACAAAATTCATTAATGATGAATATGTGCTATCATCATAAAAAAATTATCACAAATAATTCAATGACGGCAATTTACCATCATTTTGCAATAGAATATTGATGACATCCAAATTATTTGTGAAGGATAAAATATAGTTGATGAAGATTGCAAGCAAATCAATTAGTCATAAATTAATATTTTTGATGGATATATGGCTCTCACAAAACAATATGCTTTCCTCATTCACTAATTCATTACTTATGGTGGTTAATCTCATTTACGATGAATATCTTATTATCACAAAAAATCTTCATCTATTTTCCTAATTTGCTAATGCATTAATAATAGTAGTCATCTCATTTCTAATGACTATAAATGGCGGAAAGTACCATTATTGATGGCCCGTTACTAATAAAATTTTTTACAAGAAAGGCATTTGCGATGACCAGTGATGGCAGTATACTGTCGAAAATATTTTTTTATGATGTGAATTGGCTTTTAGTAAGAAAAAATGATCCCAAAAAAAGCCTATTTTTTATAGAGTGCACTGTCCTAAAGCGATTTTTGACCCTCGTGCGAGATCAATCTCAAGAACTCTACCCTAAGATACAACCAGAGATCTCTCATATAGGCACGACCTTGGAGAGGATGATAGAGCTTCAACCCGACAGCAAACAAATCAATCAAAAGAAATTTTAAAAAGAGAATTTAGGAGAGAAGAAGAGTAGAAGAATAAAAGAAGAGATTAGATTAGAAGAGAAGAGAGCAAGGTTTTCTTGCATATTCTAACTCTAACCAAGGGCCCAATTTATAGGCCCAAGAACTAGCTATTTGGGCTAATCCAATGATCAAAATATTAAATGCATATTTAATTGGGTAATGGATAGAAAACCAATGGGCAACACATTAATCGGACGATTAATGTTAAGCAACGTTAAAATATGGTATTTATCCCCAAATAAATAAGAAAAATGGTAATAATCAGTAAATAGAAAAACTAAATAGAGAAAAATAAAATGTTGGCCCGCCACACCATAGCCACGTGCGAGTGCAGCATGATTGCATGCAAGCCGAGGCAGACTGCGCATATGTCGTTTTGCTCAAAATTTCTAAACTTTTAACAAAGCCCAAGAGAAGGGTTTTTATTATAAATCCCTTCTCAAGTTTTTTCCTTATCCAATATAAGACTAAACAAAGGTTAGGAATTTGTTAGGAATTAATTGGAAAAAATTTTGAGTTTTTTAATTCCTTTCAAAACATCAACAATCCCACTCAAAACTCAAATTTTTGAAATAATTAAACTTTAAAATTTAACAATGTGAATAATTTTATATTGGGTATGTATACTATGTAATAGATAAAGTGTCTTTTACGACTTAACTTCACTTAATATTAATAGTATCAAACTGAAAGAAACAGAGTAAATCAGATCTTGAACTACGTTTCTTTCATTCAGATTTCTACTACTACACACAATATAGAAGCTTATATAGTAGGTTTGCACATTGATGGTCGTGTGTAGATATCTTGATTATTTCATGAGAATTTCTAGAGATTGTCTATATCTAGCAGCGATCAGATATAGATACTCTCACATTGGTGAGCCTCTTTAGAAATTTGTGTAGTATCACATCTTGAGAAATATTTTTTGGATCTCATTCAGAGATCAACTCTTTCTAACCACTACATAGAAACACTAATCACTATATGGATGGATTGGAGTCTATGACTCCTATATTAAATAAACCACTTGTATTTTCTGACCAACTAATCAGCTTGTTATTATCATATTGAATCTCCTTTAAAGGATCTATCAAAGAGGTTAGGTTTCACTACTGGAAGTCTTTTATAGGCTAAGACCCATCCCTCTCGATGACTCTAAGACCTTGTTCTATTTAAGCCTGTGGTAAGGCAATCAACACGATTAAGATTGGTTGTAATATGATTCAAAGAAATTATATAAAGTTTCTCTTTCTTTTTACAAACTTTTGTCTTAGTTTATTACATATGTTTATTTTAGCATTCACAATCTTCTTTCTACAAAAATCTAATACCACTCTTAAATCATAATAAATAGATAGAGAAATAGAAGAAGATACTAAAGGAATCTTTGATAGAAGTTTTTTTAGCCATTCAGCTTTATAACAGGTAGAAGCAAGGGCAGCAAGTTCTGCTTCCATAATACTTCTAATTAAAATTATTTATTTAAAAGATTATCAAGAAACAATACTCCCATTAAGAAGAAAAATATAGTCAAAAGTTGATTTGATATTTTTATGACAAAAATCTAATTAGGATCACTATATCCTTCAAGTACATCTAGATAACCCACAAAATATAGGAAATAATCAATAGTACCTTAAAGAAACCAAAATACTCTCTCTAAAGCAATCTAATAAAGCATAATATGATTACTAGTATATCTACTGAGTCTGAAAATGGCATAAACAATATTTGGTCTAGTTTGATTAGACAGATATGTATGAAAGAACCAATAACCTAAACATATCTCTCTTGGTTCACAAATTTTTCTATATTTTCAAAAGATGGATGAATAGATCATAAAGAGTAAATACAAAAGAGTCATCAAAATATCTGAATCTATTAATAATCATTTGAGTATAGTAAGATTGAGATGAACAGATAAATTAGTAGTATGAATAATCTTCATACCAAAAATTAGATCAACTTCACCTAAATATTCATATCAAAATGATGTGATAAAATTTTTTGATGTCATTGATTAAATCAAGATCGGAAGTAAGAATCAAAATATCGTCAACATAAAGATAAAGAAGAATGAATCGATCATTAACTCATTTATGATAAAGATAATTATTTGATTCATTGATTTAAAATCTATAGAAAAGGATCACCTAATCAACCTTTTCATGCCATTACTTAAGAGCTTATTCAATCCATAGAGGGATTGAACAAGTCTGTAAACTTTATGCTTTTGGTGTAGCACAAAAAAACCCTCAGACTACTGTATATAGATCTTTTCTTCAAGATCTCTATACAAAAACACATTCTTAATATCTATTTGATGAATAATAAATTTATGGATGGAAGGTAAGCAAGTAGAATTCAAATAGTAGTAATGTGAGCCAGTGACAAATAGGTATCGAAGCAATCAATACCGACTTTTTACCCAAAATTTTGAGCAATAAGCCTCACCTTGAATTTCTTTATTGCACTATCGGTCCTCATCTTCCTTTTGAAGCTCTATTTATATCAGTGAGAATCTAAGCATTATTTCAATAATGGATTCAATTTCACTATTTGTTGGCTCCTTCTAGATTGGTGCATCAGAAGAGTTCATGGCTTCTTGGTAAGAGATAAGAGTATCTTCTATCTAGAAGTAAGAAGCCTTCGCTAAAGTACTTTTAACTCTAGCTCTTTTGCTTCTTTTAAACTCAGGTTTAGAAGTTAGTTTTACTGAAGTAGGAATAGATGATGATGGTAAATCTGAAGATGATGGATAATCAATGGTTGATCTAAAAATTTGACTTTTAAAGAAAAGATATTTTCAAAAAATATTTATTATAGATTTAATAATGATATTTTTTGATCATGCAAGGATTTCAAAATTGACAATAAAAAATCTATAAGTGTTACAATCAAGAGATTATAGTCAATAAAATAGTATCAATAGTTTTAGGTCCTATCTTAATTCTCTTTGGTTCAGAAATTCCAATTTTAGCCAAACACCACCAAACTCGAAAGTAACTAAGCCTAGGTAGATATCCTTGCTAAAGTTCATCCGGTGTCTTCTCCGTATCCTTAGGTGGAACTCTATTTAGAATATAGTAGACTGAGAAAAGAGCCTCCTCCTACAAGTTCTAGGGTACATCAGAACTTATAATCATAGCATTGATCATGTCCAATAGAATTCGATTCTTTTGCTCAGCCACAGTATTTGATTCCGGTGAATAGGGAGCAGTGACTTTATAAATTATCCTATTTCTTTATAAATAGGATTAATTTATTTGAAGTATATTTACCTCCTCAAAAGATCTTAAGATTTTAATCCCTTTTTCAAATTAGTTTTCAGCTTCTACTTTGTAAACTTTAAACTTATTAAGGGCTTTATTTTAATTTAAAGATAGATATAGCAAAACTTAGAGAAGTCGTCAATAAAAGTTACAAATAATGACTACCTCCATCAGTTGGTCCTCTATTAGAATCACAGATATTACTATGAATAGGGGTGCACAAATGGTTCCATTAATCAAAAACCAAACAAACCATTAATTATTTTGGTGTTTGGTTCAGTTTTTTTCTAAAATTTTGATTTTGGTTCAAAATCAAACGAAAATTTTTTAATTGATTCGATCTTTGGTATTTAATTTGATAATTTTGGTTAATTAAAATCAAAACTATTTGATCCCTCTTGATTTAATATTTATATTTGAGTTAAATATTATTTGAATTAGATGGTCTAGTTAGACCGTGCCAAATCCCATGGTAGATAACACGCTATGTTATCCCTTGTATTTGATCAATTATTTCTGATTGCGTGCCATCCACCATGCATGTGGTCTGTGAGAGGAGGTTTCTGCTTTGAGTTTAGAGTAGTTCATTTTCAAATGTTAATATTCTGAGAATATATTTATATAGATTTTGTATTTCTTTTTCTTTATTTCTTTAAGATCTCGTTTAGGTGAGTCAAATTGATGTTATTTCTTTAGATGATATTTAGGTTTAAGAGAATATGTGATAAAATATCAAAGTAGAACATTTTTTTAAAAAAGACTATCTTTCATGATTTATTTAGTCTAATTTTGAATCAGACTCACTTAGATCACGTCCCTTCTAAATCATAATCCACCTAGACTAAACTCAAGTGCAATTTTGCAGCCCAAATAGTGAAACTATTAAAGAATTTAATAAATCTAAATCAAAATCAAAAGCCCAGTATAAAAAAGTTGAAAATCAAATGATCGAACCGAACCAAATCAAATTATTTTGGTTTGGTTTGTTTGGTTTTAAGCTATTTCGATTCGATTTTTGGTTCTACAAAATGTTCGAAAGTTCAGTTTTTCCAAACTTTGGTTCGATTTAAATTGAAAAAATTGAATGCACACTCCTAACTATGAATAAGTTCAAGAATTTGAGTATCTCTAAAAGCCACAAGTATGATAGATTTTTTAGATTGTTTGATTGAACACAAACTTCATACCTAGTATTGTGTTCGATGTTGAATTTCAGAATCAAATTAAGATCAAATATTTTCTTGATTAATCTAAAATTGATATGCCTCAATCTTCTATGCTATATTTCACAAGATTCAAAATTTAACACAAGAGATATAAAAGAATTAACTAAATTTTCATTTAATTTGGGAGGAGAAATTACATTCAATTTGAACAATCCCTCAGACACAAATCTCTTTCCAATCAATACATCCCTTTCTTAGATTAGATTTTGGAACTAATGAATCTGATCGTTGATGGATATATTGTCTACCATTTTAAAGTTATAGAAGTCCAAAATAGTGAACCTCATAGCCTCCTCATTATCTCATATATAGGTTTCTTCTAAAGTCTGCCAGAGATCTTTCGAGGTTTTATATTTCCTTAATATTTTATATAATTCATCTGATAGGCAACTAAGTATTCTAAGAAAGGAATTGATTGTTTTAGAATAGATATCAAACCTAGAGAGATTAATCAGGCTTCTAACTATTCTTGCCACCTAACAAATATTTTTCATTGAATCAATCAAGTTTGAGACTAGATAAATCTTCTAAACCTATAGAAAAGTATCAATAAAGAAAACTAAGGAACAAGATTAAGAGAGATAAGAGTTGCACAAACAATGCATTGAATTCCTTTAGTGATTCAATAATTTATAGATTTATTTGTAAAGTTTTTATATTTCTCTTATCAAAAAAAATAAATTTTAATAGACTAATATGCAGAAATTTCAAACAAATACTAGAACTAATCGTACAAAATTAAGTATTACATAATTCTTATTAAATTATGATATTTATGTATTTTAGTACTTAAATCATGATCGAAAAGGGCCAAATTGCTTTAATTAGATTGTTGGGAATACGTAATATAAATTTGTTTCCCACAACAGTCGATTACAATTTAATCGAACTAACAATTGGATTATATTGTCAAATAAATGTTAAAGTCAATTAAAACCTTATAAGAAATCAGCAAATATAATTTTCTGGAGGTGTGCAGTGCACTGCCCTAAGACAATTTCCAACCCTCGTGTGGGATCAATCTTGAAAACACCCCAAGATACAACCAAATATCCCCTTGTGGGTACGACTATGGAGAGGATGATAGAGCTTCAACCAAACAGCAAAAAATTGATCAAAAAAAATTGGAAGAAGAGAATTTAGGAGAGAAGAAGAGGATTTTAAAAATAAAAAAGAGATTAGATTAGGAGAGGACGGAGCAAGGTTTTCTTGCATATTCCATCTCCTATCAAGGGCCCAATTTATAAGCCCAAGAACTAGCCGCTTAGGCTAATCCAACAATCAAAATATTAAATGCACATTTAATTGGATAATAGGTAGGAAACCAATGGGAAAACATTAATCGGATGATTAACATTATGCAAATGTTAAAATATGGTATTTATCCCAAATAATAAGAAAAATGGTAATAATCATTAAAGAAAAACTAAATAGAGAAAATAAATAAAATGTGGGTCTCACAATGCTACGGCCACGGGCATGGTGCGATTGCGTGTGAGTCGAGATGGGTCGTGCATATGTGTTTTGGCCCAAAACTACTAAATGTTTGACCAAGCCTAAGAGAAGGATTTTCATTATAACCCCTTCTTAAGTTTTCCTATCTAATATGTGACTAAACAAAAGGTTGGGAATTGATTGAAAAAATTTTGAGTTTTCAATTCTCTCCAAAACACCAACAATCACCCTCAAAACTCAAAATTTTTGAAACAAATAAATTAAAATTTAACAATGTGAAATAATTTTCTGTTGGATATGTATATTATGCATTAGGTGAAGTGTTTTTTGCAACGTAACTTCACTTAGTCTTAATAATATCAAATTGAAGAAAATAGAGTGAACCAGATCATGAATTGTATTTTTGACTCAAATTTCTACTATTATATACACAATATAGAAGCTCGTGTCATAGGTTTACATATTGATAGTCATATACAAATATCTTAGTTATTTCATAAGAGTTTCTAGAGATTGCCTATATCTCTAACCGTAAGTAGATACAGATACTCTCATATAGATGAGCCCTTCTAGGGATGTATACAGTATCATATCTCGAAAAATATCTCTTGGATCTCATTCAGAGATAAACTCTTTCTAACAATTATATAGAAGCACTAATCATCATAGAAATGGGTTGGAGTCTACAACTTCTATATCAGATAAGCCACATGTGCTCTCTAATCAATCAATCAACTTGTTATTATTATATTGAATCTCTTTCAAGAGATCTCCTATCATAGAGATTGGACTTCCACTGCTGGAAGATCCTTTATGGGCTAAGACCCATGCCCCTCAATAACTTTAGGACTTTAGTCCTATTTAATCTTTTGTAAGGCAATTAGCAAGATTAAGATTAGTTGCAATACAATTCAAGGAAATAATTTGAAGTTTCTCTTTTCTTCTTACATTTGTCATAGTTTAATATGTCTATTATTTTGGAATTCACAAGCTTCTTTCTACAAAACTCTATTGCCGCATTTGAATCACAATAAACAAATATGGAAGGAATGGAGAAGATACAAAAGGAATCTCTAATAGAAGTTTTTCTAGCCATTCAATTTCAAAACAATAAAATCCAGGGCAACAAGTTCTACTTCCATAGTACTTCTTGCTAAAATTATTTAGAAGATTGCCAAAAATAGTCGCCCACTAAGAAGAAAATATAGTTAGAAGTTGATTTGATATCTAGTGTGTTAAAAATCTAATTAGAATCATTATATCGAAATCCAAAGAATCACTATATCCCTCAAGTACATTTGAATAGCCCACAAAACAAAGGAAATAATCAATAGTATCTTTAAGATACCGAAATACTCTCTCTAAAGCAATCCAATGAACCATGCTAAGATTATTAGTATATCTACTAAGTCTGAACATGGCATAAGCAATATCAGATCTAGTTCGATTAGACAAATACATTAAAAAATTAATGATCTGAGCATATCTCTCTTGGTTCATAAATTTTTCTGTGCTCTTCAAAAGATGGATGAATAGATCATAAGGAGTAGATACAGAAGAGTAATCAGAATATCCAAATTTATTAATAACCTTTTGAGTATAATTAATGAGATTGGGATAAACAGATTGAATTAGTAGTATGAATGATCTTCATACCAAAATTAGATCCACTTCACCTAAATCTTTTATATCAAAATGATGTGATAGAAAATTCTTGATGTCATTTATTAAATCAAGATTAAGAGCAAGAATCAAAATATCATCAACATAAAGGCAAAGAAGAATGAATCGATCATTAACTCATTTATAATAAAGATCAAACTTTAATCAATCACCTGATTAGACTTTTCATGCCATTGCTTAGGAGCTTGCATCAACCTATAAAGGGATCAAATAAGCTTATAAATTTTATGCTCCTGGCTTGGCATAGAAAACCCTTAGGCTGCTGCATATAGATCTCCTCTTCAAGATCTCCAAGCAAGAAGGTAGTCTTAAAAATGGGGGAGGGGGGTGAATTAGATTTTTAAAACTTTACAAACTTAAAATAGGTATGTGCTCAATTAAATTGAACTACATGAAAGTGCTGTGGATGCAAAGTATTTAAATATGAAATATACAGAAGTAAATAAAAGCAATATAGAAGTAAGTAAGAGCATATATAAACATCATATTTTACAGTGGTTTGATGTCCAACTCAGCACCTATATCTATTCTCCAAGCAACCCCTTGGGAATTTCAACTACAATCTTCAAGATTACAGTTCAATTTTTTTGCCAGAATCATAATTAAATCTAGTTGGTTTTGTTAGGCACACCAACCAAAACCTTTCTCTAAACAACTCCTAGGCTTATATATAATCCAATTCAAGATTTAAATGAGCCTATCCCCAAGTTTCAATCCCAATTGAATTTGTTATAGTAGAAAATTTTAATACAAGATGTAGCACAGATGAAAAACTCCTTTAAAAGCAAATAAAACTTGATATAGCTCAAGCTGAGGAGATGAGGAAGCGTTGTTATTAATACACCTTTCTTTCTTCTTGAAATCATTTAAAGACTTAAAATGCAGATGATTGGAAATTTAATCTCCTTCATAAAAGCACACTAAATGCTCAAGGTGGTTTGCACTTGATTTGTTTGCTTTCTTTTTCTTTTTCTTATGTTCTCTCTCGTTCTTTTGCTTCATAAATACTTTTGGTGCTCATATATCCTTGTTAGAATATCCAAAAATGGGTTTCTAGCCTTGGATGCCAAGAACTAACTATTGGAGGGCTTCTATATAAAATTACAACTTCTAGAAAACTAACCGTTTGAGCTATCAGTCGCAGTGGAGTCGACTCGAATCAAATCATAAAATGACTCGAGCAGTCTTCAAGTCAGCTCGACATCTTCAGATATCGACCAGAGAATTGGTCTCAAAAAATTTGCTTTCTATCTTTCTAAGAAAGTAACTCAATTACTTCTTGGAGTCGACTTGAGGCCTGTGCAACTAAGTATTTTACATGCCAGAGCTGACTCTTCAAGACTTGGAGTTGGCTCTTAACCTTCTTTACTTAATTTTTTATGGTATGGCCTATTTCATCTTTGCTTTTTTGGACTTTTAAGATGGCAATCAAAGGATTCTTTGACATATTGCTTTAGCTTCCTGAAATTTCTTATCAAGAGCTTAAACAACTCGATAGTAACCAAGCACATACTCAAATATTTTGTTCTCATCAAAATCAATTCTAGAGCCAACAATCTGATGTTAAACCTTTAAGTATAAGCAAAAAACATAGCTGCATAATTGTACCAAAGCCAATTTCAAACAAGTTTAAGAAGGTTCCAGAAGAGTGTGTATCATCAAATATTGCTCAACATTTCAATATTTTATCAACACACAATATGATGTAGAGATTAATTTTACTTGACTTTTCAAAATTTGAGCTTTCGGGATGTTGGTTAGGGGATATGGTCCTACAACTAATATTAGAGCACTTAATTCATTTATTTGTTACTTTCGAAATTCTTATCAACATTCAATACATTCTTGTCACTTACAATATATATTCTTGTCTATATTTAAACAAATCAACAGTGAATTTATTCTTATCACTTCAAGATATATTCTTGCCTATATTTAGACAAATCATTTGCTTATCTTCCCTTATATTTATTAATCAAATTATTTGCTTATTTCTGCTTATTTCTCTCCCATTTTATCATTAGCAAATAGATATATTAGAAAGTAAAGACATAAATGAGAAAAAAAAAAGCATAGCTCATTACGTAAAAGAGAAGATGTTTTACATGTATGTACTGCATACAAAGACTTGCCTACTATAGTATACCAAAACATCAGATAATACATTAATAAAGTAAACAAAATAACATAAATAAGTAAACAATAAGATAATCCTAGACCCAGATCTAGACCTAATCCTCATCAAAAGATACTTCTAAAGTTGAGGATAAACTAGTCCCAGAGATAAAGATTCCAGCTCTCCTGCTCCTGGTCCTACTAGAGGAGCCAATCATGGAGGATGGAAACCCTACACTTGATCTAGTGAAGGTCCTAAATGGTGGTCTAGGTGTGGGCTGGGTGGAGGCAGATGGCTAAGAGAAGGGAGGTGGCTGAGTAAGCTATGCACACTGGGATGATTGGAAAGTCAGCCAACTGCATGCACCAAAAGGATTCGCTGTTGCTGCTACTCAACTAGCTGCCTGATAGTGATTAAGGTGACATCATGTCAGAGTTTTGGACTGTCTCCAGACTTCTGACCTCATCCTATATCTGCATAACTCCTGATTCCATCCTTCCAATGAGATGAGCAACCTCTTGAAGATCTCAGACAGCTCCTCAGGTCTAGCTCTAAGCTCCAGAGCTACCACTCTCTCCATCAATCAGCCCATCTCAGCTCTGAGTCTGCTGAGCTCTAAGTGTAGCTGCTGCCTCTCTATCTTCAGGTCATCCAAAATCATCTCAACAAATCTCCTCAGCTGATCATCGTCTATATGAACACTAAAAGACTGAGTAGACTATGTTGCTACTAGTCGTGGAGTCACTAAAGGAGTAGACACATGAGGTGCTACAGTAGGTGTCTGAGGCTCGGTTGAATGTGGAAGTAGAGACTGAGGCTCTAAATTGGGTTAGGGTCAGCTCGATCCTCCCTCATCTCTCTATCTATGTTGCTCCGATCCAGACATTCTATGCACCTAACAATCATCCAACTTACGATATCCCATACGATGTAAAGATCGCTCGTTGTATATATTGGAATGCATCAGAGCATGGATGGTCTCCCACTCAAGCAGTCTCCAAACTCTCTAAATGTTAGAGTCAAGGCCATGCCATAGGGTAGACATGTCTTTGTCCTACCAGTCGCCTCTCTAATTTGATGCATCATCAATATCGAGAGATTCAGATGAATCCCTTAATCACACAATGCATGAAATAATATCTCCTTTGGATACAAATCGAATCTACTTGTCTTTGGGAAGAATATATGCTCTATGATATGGTGAAGTAGCCTCATCTCGATAGATAGTTGGTTGGCATAGAATTCAGTGATCCCTTCCACATTTGGACATTCTAAAATACCTCTCAATGGTTGCTTGCGGTCCGAAGGATGCATGGGATCTAGACCTTATCTAGGGAGTTGTCAAATCCTCCACAACCTCTACTTGGTCAATACAAACTATTCCTTTGACAGTGCACTCAACTCTACCGAATCCTCTCTTTATAGAGCTATAAAATGCTCTGACCAGGCTTGGATAGGTGGGAAAATCCAAGCAGCAGAAGTAATCCCAACCTTATGGACAAATCTATTGCCCTAATTGAAATCCCTCTCGGTTTAGGGATCCAAAATCAATTTTCTGGCCTATGGTCACAACACAATCGCCTAGTGGATCAATCGAGGAAAGGGATTGAGGCTGAGAAGAAGTGGCAGAAGTCTCCTCATTACATGATAGGTCACTTCTTGCCTTGGTGTGACATTTGGCCTCAATCTCAACCCTTGACTGCTTTGAGCAATTGGTGAGTTGCTTCCATGGTCCCATGATGCACAATCTAGTTATCGAGGGAAAAGAAAGAGGAGGACTCCACAAGGGTCAATCGAAAGCTAGGGCACAATTTTAAGGTGAATAGAGAGAGAAGAAAGTAAAAAAGATAAGGGACGACTCAATTTAATAAAGGATTCTTACATCCCACTCCCTAACAGTTGAGTAAAGTTTTGCTAGCACCTTATGCCATGGCTCATAAGTCACTAGTAAATCCTATTCATTTACCATATCCTATCACAGTTTAATTCAAACATAATTCACAAGTCAACTGAACATAATTCAAAAACAATTTTAAGCTTTTATTCCTCATTTTATAACTTTGTACACATAGCTTAAAAGTATGATACATCGATATTTTCTAGTTTAAACCAACCTAAATAAACAACACCTCCCAAATATTCTTTCCAATATCTCACATGGCCAAAACACTCCTCTTACTAGCTAACATATCCAAAAATATGCTCGTCACTCTAGCCGATATGACCAACCCCAATCTAATATGGATGCTGATGAAGATGCTGATGCTCTACTTCTATGCCTGACTAAAGTGCTCCAAGTCTGCAACAAAAAGAGTGAGGAGGCATGAGACCTAAGTCCTAGTGAATGGATAATCTATTTAGTAATGAAAAATAGAAAAGTTCAGCTTTAATACTTATCATAACATATAACTCACACCACTGATATACTTCCAAAATTTTTATATGCTAAACAAGAGCAAAACTAAATAGTAAGTTATTTTGCCAAAGAAAATAATGCTGGACTACTGCCGACTATACTACATGGCACCACTCTCATGACAGTCGATACGTAGCAACTGATACTGCTGAGTCCCACTGGACATGCTGAGTTTGTGCTATTTTTCTACTGTTTGTGGTGCCGGCTATTTTTTTACTATTTAAAAGGCTGATGCTGTGACACACCCAATAGGTTGATCACTCCTATGGGTAGCTCTTTTCATTAAAAAGCTCAATGAATTTTCAAAGGCTGATAAGTTGATTCAAAAATATTTTTAAATAAAATGCTATGCTGTCCAAACCGGTTATACATACACATATACCTTCATAATCAACATTCAATAAGATATCATTTTCTATTTTCATGTTTGCATAAATGTGGATAAGCTATAAAATAATAAAGATTTGACTTTCTTTTTCAAAATTAAATTCTTTCATAACAAAGTATGGTAGAGAAAATACCAAAGTTAGATAAGAAACCCACTCACTTCTTAAAAGTTATTGCACTACCTTGGTGCTTGACTCACCCAAGGCACCCCTTGAGCTCTCTTCTTCTCCTATAAAATTGGTACACACACTTATTAATGCGATACTTACAGGATATATGAATATAAGAATGCATACTTTGCTTTTTATGTCTATTCTTTAATCCTTTTAACTCTTACTTTTGTTCTATTCTATTTTGTCTTGTTTAGGGTTAGCTAAACCTCAACACAAATCCAAGAATTCCACCAATTTAACTATATTTCATCTTCATAATTTATCCTAAGTTCAACCAACACAAAATTCCAACCTATTTGCTAAAATAATTCAGACTGGTTTTAATAAAATTGACAGTAGCAATTCATATTCCCATTTCAAGTTTAAACTCCAAATTTAATTTACCAAAACATCAAATCTAATAGTAATTATTCAAGATTCAATTTTAACCTAATTTAGGAATTAAAATCCTTACCTCAAGTGGTTAAAATCCTGCTGTTATCAACATAGGTTTCTTCTTTTCCACAATCAGCAATTTCAGCAACTTTTTTCTTTTAATTAAAATCATTTTTTCTAATTGAATTCTCCTTAATTTCTAACTGAGAATATGACCTTTTCCTGCTTCTCTCCCTCTCTATCCTTTCTATTTTAACTAAAGTACTAAAATAACAGCAAAAAGAGAACCGATGGCTAGGGCTTGGAAGGGAATAAATTAAAGAAATTGCTTGCCACTTATCACACACATAAAAAGCCTGCAATTAATAACCATGCTAAGGTGTTGCTAAGAGAAATTTCAGCTCTTTCTTTATCTAGCAAAGATGCTGAGCTATTTCTTAAAATTCTTTTAAACCAGAACTTTAGAACATTTGGGACCCACCCAGTCTCACTGTTTTCCTGCAGTCGAGTCGACTCATCTAAATTTGGAGTCGGCTTGCCATAATACTGCCACCAATATATACTACCTAAAGTATCTTGAAAAATATCAACTCATTCTTTGCTTCATACCCATCAAAATTTAGCCTCAATGTCACTATTATCAATTCAATCTTTTAATCAATTTCTTCTTCAAGTATCAAATAACTTATACTTTATTAATACTAATCAAATGAAATTCAAATGTTCAAGTATATTATGAATGAAATGCTATGCCATTTATTAAATACTATATGCGAATGCAATTTCCTTAGATCAGCACGTTCTTGAGTCAGGGTGCCACAAGGATGGTCTCGATCAGGAGTCGACTCGAGATTTCTGTTGGAGTCGACTCGAGTAGAAGTCGACTCAAACTTCACCTTGAGTTAACTCGAGCTCAGACATAGAACTAAACTTGCTGATTTTTTTCGAAAGAAAAATCAACAAAACAAGTAAGAGTCAGCTCAAAAGATATATATTTAGGAAAAGTTTGAATTGAAAGTTACCTAATGAAGGTTAGTCATTCAATAAATCAAGATATTTCAAGGGATAAAGAGAGCAATTTTGGGAAGAGTCTAGGCAAAAAGATCACACACTCTTAATTCTCTCCTAATCATGCTAAATCTTTTCTCACTTAAAGATTTAGTGAAATGTCTATTAATTGCCTATCAGTATTTACAAAATCAAGCAATACATCATTATTTTGAGCATGATTTTTTATGAAGTGATATTTTATCTCATTATACTTAGTTTTTGAATATTGAATAAGATTTTTAGTTAGATTAATTATACTTGTATTATTATATCTTATAGATGTTTTATTTAATTTAATACCATAATCCTCTAGTTGCTGCTTAATTCACAGGATTTGAATACAATAACTTCTGACTGTAATATACTCAACTTCAGCCATAGATAATATAACTAAATTATATTTCTTGCTAAATCATGAGATTAACTTTCAGAGATTGGTACGTTCCAGTTATACTTTTCCACCTAATTTATAGTAAGCAAAATTAGCATCAAAATATACAATCAAATCAATAAAAGAATTTTGAATATCATAAACCAACATTATAAATACACATTAAATATCTAAAAATTCTTTTAATAGCAAAAATATATGACTTCTTAAGATTAGACTAAAATCTTGCATACATACAAATGCTAAACCTTATATTAGATCTATTAGCAGTAAGATAGAATAAAGATCTAATGATACCTCTATAAAGTTTGTGATCAGTACTTTTATCATTTTCATCTTTATCAAGCTTACATGAAGGGCTCATGAGTGTACCAAGAGGTTTGGCATTCTCCATCCCAAATTTTTGAGCATTTTCTTGATGTATTTATTTTGGTTGATGAAGATTCGCTTTTTGGTTTGCTTAATTTAGAGTTTGAGGAAGAAGTTTAGTTCTCCCATCATGCTTATTTCGAACTCTTCCTACATTAACTTTAAGAAATCTTAATAAAAGATTCATTAGTAGCACCGAATATAATATCATTTATATGGATTTGAACAACTAATAAATTTTATTTTTTCTTTAAAAAGTGTTGTATCTATATTTCTGTTGTAAAATCATTTTCAAGGAACAAATTTATTCAATCTCTCATACTAAGCATTAGATGCTTGTTTCAAATCATACAATACTTTATTTAACTTGAAAACATAATTTGACAAAGTATAATTTTTGAAATAAAAAAGTTGTTCAACATAAACTTTCTTCAAAATGAAATCATTCAAGAATATACTTTTAATATCTATTTGATAAAATTTAAAATTTATGAAATATACAAATATAAGAGCAATAATACGATAGCTTTTAGTCTAGCAATAAGAGTATAAGTTTCATCAAAATCAATTTTTTCTCTTGATTATATCCTTTAGCTACTAGTCTAGCTTTATTCTAACAACTAGTCCATTTTCATCTAATTTATTTTAGAATACTCATTTTATTCTAATTATTGGATGGTTAATTGATCTACTTACTAAGATCCATACTTTGTTCCTTCAAATTGATTTAACTCTTCTTGCATAGCAATCATTCAATTAGAATCATTTTTAGCCTCTTCAATTGATTTAAGTTCTATTTGAGATACAAAGACTAGATAATTATTGATTTTTCTTAAAGAAGGATGAATTCTTATCCTTGTAATGGATTACCAACGATAAGATCTTCTGGATGACCATAAGCATATCTCTATTTTTGGATAGACTCTCATCATAGTCTTTTGTATTTTCATGATTTTTCTCTTCATCTTCAGCTTCCTTATCATTTTGTTTATCATTTTGAATTGAAGATTCCTTGAGGGTGTAGTTTTTTTATTATTTTGTCTATGATTCCTATATCATCATCAACAATATCTTTCTTTCTATAAGATAGGTCATTAATTTCATTAAGTATGGTAAGATAGATTCTTCAACAATGAATGTTCTCTTGTTGATGACTCTATATGATTTGTTAGATGTAGAGTATCCCAAACGGATACTTCATCCGATTTGACATCAATTTTTTTAATTTTATCTTTTTCAATATTTAAGATAAAATATCGATAACCAAAATATGAAAATAATTAATTGTCGGTTCTCTTTTCTTTCAAAGCTCATAAGAGATTTTTTTTAAACTTGATTGAATTAAAGCATGATTTAAAATGTAACATACTGTATTGATAACCTTCCACCCAAAAGTATCTTGGGAGATTACTTTCATACAACATGGTATGGATCATTTCTTCAAAAATTCTATTTTCTTTCTAAAATACTATTTTGTTGAGATGTCCTAAGTACAAAAAAATTATACTCAATGTCTTTTTTATGGCAAAAATTTTCAAAGTTATTATTTCTAATTCAGTTCAATGATCACTTCTAATGCAAATTATGGTTAAGTTCTTTTCATTTGAAGCATTTTGGTAAAACTTAGTAAATATTGAAAAGGCTTCATCTTTTTGTGCTAAGAATAAAATCAAAATAAATCTAAAAAAATTATCTACAACCATAAGCCTATATCTTTTTTTCCTAGGCTTGTAATCTTAGTAGATCCAAATAAATCTATATGAATGAGTTTTAAGGGTCTAGAGGTTGAAACAAGATTGTTAGATTGAAAAGAGATCCTAGTCTGCTTTCCAAATTGGCAAATATCATAAATCTGATTCTTTTCATAATCTAGTTTTAGAAATTCTTTAACAAGATCTCTTTTAATTAATTTAGAAATCAAATTCATGCTGGCATACCCTAATCTATGATGCCATAACCAGATAGCATTACAAAAAATTGAGATACGCCCACGTGGAAGATACATGGATAAAGGCTTAAAAAATATGGGGATAAGCCTACACCCATATTAGTACATACGTTTGGTTAAATGTGGGTATATCTGACGTGGGTGTAGCTTGTACCCATGTTATTTCTTTTCATTTGTGTATCTCTGCTTTATCTACATAACATCTCATATAGGTGAGAGTGTATATGTAGGTATAGACCTAGTGTACACTCTCTTTTATTAAATGTGGGTAACTAAATACGTACGAATCAAAATTTATGAAAGTTACCAAAGTGTGGATATAAATGGACCTCTACTATCAATAATAAAATATGGATATATAATCAACTTTAAGACGTTATTGTCCTATCCAATTTTAAACATGGATCACCTATAATAATAAATAAAATAGAAATAGTGCATTGGTAACTTATTAAGCATCCTATACCATTGAATAATATATGAAGATTAATAGCTTCAAAGAGATGAAATAAGTACAAATAAGATAATCTTCACCATTATATTAAAGAGAACTGAACATACATAGTGGTAATCTCAAAAAAATTATCTCAACAATCTTTTAGTTTATCAAATCCAAAGAATAAGGCCATACACCATCAGATTTTTGAATATAAAAGAAAGTAAACACCAGAACTCAAAATATGGAATAAACAAATTCTAACTGATCTCCTGTATTTTATACATAAGTTCTAAGCTCACTTTTGCTACACCAAAAAGAGAATAAAGTAAACTTGAGTTGATGATATCAAAAAATCAACTTTGCAAAATCTGAGAGTTCATCAACTTATGAAGTCATTAACAAGACAATCCATATTTTTCTTCACACCATTCACCATATCCCCAGTCTGAATCTACAAAAAATAAATAAATAAATAAATAAAATATATATATATCATTTTAGAGCTTAGTCACTATTAAAAATATATGTATATAGATATATACATAATCTTTCCACCAAACAATGTGAGTACCCATAGCATATTTCATCAAAGCTCGACTTTTGTACTTTACAAGCCATGGAGCATCAGGCTCAATTGCATAAGAAATAGAAACCTCACAAAACATATCTCTCAAGCTCTTGCCCATCAACATTTCATATTCTAAATATAACCTATAATTGGCCAAATTATCTTACAATCGATTCCAGACCAAGTGAAAGCTTGCTTTAACAGCAACAAGCATTAGCATGACTCATAAATCTGTCAATGCACAATGCACAAGAAAATAATTCAAATGCAATATGACTAAGGCATCTTAACAGTTACACGAACTACGTCAGAACAAGCCTCTTTTAGCAATTTACATGCCATTTCATCCCTGCTTCCATCAAAGCAATTTCTTTCTTAATGGTCTATCTTGCAACTCTATTTTGCCCTGAACCACATGAACCTTTAGCAAAATATTTTATATAATTGCTACAAAGGTATATGTTGAAAAATATCAGAAAGGAAAAGAAGAGCATAGTTAATAGGATTTGATTTATTTATGAAAACTAAATACATCAGGCCATTTTTGATAATGTAGTTAAGAAGTGAACTCCAACATATGCTTAACCCTTAGCAAAATTAAAATGTGTATCAATAATGAACTACTTTAGCAAAAAAAGAATTATCAAATTTTAGGGGCCTTCTTCATTGCTGGTAGCCATGAATGTTCAGTAATTTAAGTTTCATGAAGCTCGAATTATAGCAACTTCAACTATTATGGGTGAAATATATATGCCTCTTCACCTACTACAATTTGACCTACTGTAGTTCAACTTGAAACATTTTTTTTGCACCTTAAACAATATAGTGAGA
>KE505309.1:355529-369431 GCA_000441515.1 Elaeis oleifera | reverse complement strand
ATGAAGCTCGAATTATAGCAACTTCAACTATTATGGTGAAATATATATGCCTCTTCACCTACTACAATTTGACCTACTGTAGTTCAACTTGAAACATTTTTTTTGCACCTTAACAATATAGTGAGATTCATGCAATACAATAATGAGCTTCTAGCATCTTCCTGCTGAAGAGCTTTTCAGAAACAGACTGATAAAAGACTACGATGGGGGAAAATGGATAACTAAATGGAGATCAGTGATGTCAGATATTGAAAGACAAAAAAATGTATTAATTATAGTAACAATAATGTTGGGTGGATGTCTGGTCAAGACATCACCTTCCAAAATCTTTTCGATACTGCACGATGCAGCAGGAAGAAAGAAGAAATAAAACAGAAAACAATCAAAATATGTGGATCAGCCAAAAAAGGGCTCGCCTCCACGGAGTATGCAAACTTCACTATGAGAAAAGAAATATTATAAGAGGAGATCTCACCTTCAATCTTTGTACACCCAATTTTTTCTCACAGGAAGTTCTCCCTCACAAAAGTTCTCTCTAAGAAGATCCCTCTGAATCCCTGAAGCGACCGCTGTCTGCTGTCCATGAGCTCTGCTCCTCTCCTCAACATCGCGCGTCTCTCTTTTCTCCACGGTTTGGTCTCCTGCTGAAGCCCCTGTGCATCCACGAGATCACCAGCCACCACGCCCTTCTGTTCACGTTCACAGCCTTTTAAAGGCTTAAAACCAAGTTTGAAGGGTTGAGTCCTTAGATCACCCGAAAACCTTCCCTGGACCGTTGGATCTCGACCGGAAGCTTCCTGGGCCGTTGGATTGCGCACGAAGATCCTTGAACCACGCATGGACCACAACTTCGATCCACGTGGCTCCTGTGGACCACGGCCGCCAGCGCCCCATGGTCCATGGTGGACCATGCGAGCGTTGGGCTGGGTGCCCGCGCGCGCTGGGCTGGCCTGCCGCGTGCACTAGGCCGGCCCATGCGCTCACCCGCGCTGGCCGCCCGCACCTGGCCGCACGTGTGCTTGGCCGACCGTGCCGGGGCTGCACGTGCCGCGCTGGCCGTCCGCACGCTGGCCGCGCACTTCGATCGCTCGTATCTCCTCCGTCCGAACTCCGTTTGGGATGATCTTGATCTCGTTAGACTCCATTTTTCATCGCGGACCTCGCTATGGGCTCACTATGGATCGAATCTCGAGATATCAAATCCTAACAATCTCCACTTCGACTCAATATTCGGCCTCCTCCTGACTACGAGAGATTCTGGATCTCCTCATGGCCCGGGGCAATCGCCTGCTGATCATGGATGGATAAACATGGGAGTCGAGCCAGGTCGCTCGATCCCATCTCCGTCGTATGCTGTACTCCTCCTGACCTGAGACCTGCTCGGGACATCATCCTGCGGCAATAAGAATCTCACCTTGCGACGTCGCTTCTCATCCTCCCGAGTCTCCTGTCTCGTGCCCGATCCACCTCCACCTGGACCTCTATCTCGCTCTGGACTCCACCTGGCTCCTGAAGCTCCACCTCACACTGGGCTCCCATCAGGTAATAATGTTCTCTCCTCCCCTTCTTTCCTTCCAGAGCAATCCTATCGCCGCGTAGCACCTTCAGAATTCTTCCACCAGCTATCGTCCTGTAGCTACTCGAATCCAGTCTGCTCAGTGAGATAAGATTTCGCCTGAAATCGAATATGCATCGGACCTTCCTCAATCTCCTCATTGCACCATCATGTGTCCTCCAGCTGACCGTCCCGATATCTCTGATCACACAGCTCGATCTATCCGATAGATAAATAATACCCTCACTATTCTCCAAAGAGTCAAACTGCTCCTCTCTGCAATATATATGATGGGTGCATGCAGAATCTAATATCCACTGCTGGGAAGAAGTAGATACCTCATCAGATATCTCCAAGACATCTTCCTTTGAATTACTGTTGGCTGTCGCCACAGCAGCCATCGTTCGATTTTTGAGTTAAGGGCAATCTCTGGTTAGATGCCCCAACTCTTTACATCGGTAATATCTGATTTTGCTCAAGTCTCTCCTGGACTTGGACCGCTCTCGTCGCGATCTTCTATCGCTTCGTCTACCGCCTCCTGCTCCTGCAGAAGCCACCAGGGGTGAGCTACCACCACTTAAGCTCGAAGTCAGATTCTTCCTCCTGAGAACCTCGTTCTCAAGTATCACCGTGGTGACCTCGTCCATCTTGATGGTGCTCTTCCCCACTAGAAGAGCAGTCATCAAGGACTCGTACGAAGGGGAAAGCGATGCCAGCAAAACCAGCGCTCTGATCTTCTCCTCAATATTCTCACCAATGTTGAGAAGGTCGGTGAGGATCTTCTAGAAGTAACTTAGATGCTTCTGCACGCTCTGTCTCTTAACCATCCGCAGTTGGTAAAATTATCTCCAGAGGAAAGAGTGTTGGTGAGAAACTTTGCTATGTATAACTCTGCGAGTTTCGACCACGGCACTGTCGGAGAAGTCTCGCTAAACACATGGATCACTACCTCATCCGCTAAGTATATACAGATGGTACTCACTGCCTGCATCTGTAGCCATCTCCAATCCTGCACCTCCATGATGGTCGGCTTCTTCTCGCACAAGAGAGCATCGATCAATCCTTGTTGGATGAGCACATCCTTCACCCTTGCCTGCCACAAGGAGAAATTGCTCTTTCCATCAAACTTGTTGATCTCCATCTTGATTGTTCCTGTCTTCTCCATCTTCAATTTTACTCACCACCGCTGCAATCTGCGTCGTTGTACCGTCTAGCTCTGATACCACTTGTGGGGTGGATGTTTGGCCAGGATATCACCTCCCAAGATCTTTTCGATACTACGCAATATAGTAGAAAAAAAAATAAACAGAAAACAATCAAAATATATGGATCAACCAAAAAAGGGCTCACCTCCACGGGGCATGCAAACTTCACTACGAGAAAAAAATATTACAAGAGGAGATCTCATCCTCAACCCTCGTATACCCAATTTTTTCCTCACAGAAATTTTTCTCACAAAAGCTCTTTAAAAAGATCTCCTGAACTCCTAAAACGACCGCTGTCCGCTGTCCAAGAGCTCTGCTTCTTTTCTCCTCAACGTCGTGCGTCTCTCTTTTTCTCCACGGTTCGGTCTCCTGCTGAAGCCCCTGCGCGTCCATGAGATCACCAGCCACCACGCCCTTCTGCTCACGTTCACAACCTTTTAAAGGCTTAAAACCAAGTTTGAAGGGGTTAAGGAGTCCTTAGATCACCCGAAAACCTTCCCTGGACCGTTGGATCTCGACCGGAAGCTTCTTAGGCCGTTGGATCATGCACAAAGACTCCTGAACCATGCGTGGACCGCGACTTTGGTCCACGCGACTCCCGTAGACTGCCAACGCCCCGCAATCCACGGTGGACCGTGCGAGCGCTGGACTGGGCGCCCGCGCGCATTGGGCTGGCCTGCTCGCGTGCACTGGGCCGACCCGCACGTTCGCCCGTGCTGGGCCGCCTGTGCCTGGGCCCGACTGCGCCTGGGCCGCGTGTGCCCACACTGGGCCCGTCTGCGTGCTGGGCCACGCACGGTTGCGCATTGGGCTCATCTTTGCTGGCCGGGCGGCACTCCACCGATCTCCGTCGGCCCGCCGCCGGCCACCACCACCTCATGCATCATGCTACCACTTCGATCGCTCGTATCTCCTCCGTCCGAACTCCGTTTGAGGTGATCTTGGTCTCGTTGGACTCCGTTTTTCGTCGCGGACCTCGTTGTGGGCTCAATATGAACCGAATCTCGAGGCATCAAATCTTAACACAATAACTTGCATATAAGTTATTTTCAAATAAAATGAAATAACACAATCATATGAAGATGGGGCAATGCATTCAATGAAAAGGAGGAACAAAAACTATGCACCCAGATATGAAGTCTCTCTTATATAAGTAGTTGACAGAATCTACAGATAACTAAATATACGCTCTTATGCTGCTGAAGTGTGCTGCTAGTTTTCAATCCATGAGCATCTAAGACCTGGCAAACAATTTCTTTATCAGTGCAAGCAATGAACATAACAGGGAAATAAAGGACCATAAAGATTTAAGATAATAAAAAAATATAAACAAATAACTAGTAAGGCACCTATTTTAAAACCATGGTGTAACATCAAGGCTTATACATTTGATGCATCGCATTATTAGTCCGATACTTACTGGTACTTAAAGCTCTAAACAGTAAACAAGGCGGGGAAGAACTGAAATCTCTTTAATTTTTTAGGGACCATTTCCATAAATTCTTCCAGTACTATAATAACCAAGATCAATCACGGACTCTTGTGATGAAATAGGCCCATTTGTCAGCCCCTTGTTTTCTCATCCAAGCACTTTACCATCAGCCTACTGCTCTTCCAACTTGGTCTCCACCTGTGGCGAAAAAAAGCCATCTCATCAGGCAAATATAATAGCATTTTCTAAATATGTAGAAAGCATGCAACATTTATCATATTCTCCTTCATTTAATGAACAAGGTTTTCACTTGTCCTTCAAACCTCAACAACTGTGCAATCTTTAGCTCGTACATTAATCAACTTCACTTTCCCAAATAAATCCAAGAAAGCATGCCTCTTAATTGGTGTGATAGAGAGAAGGTGGGAGGACAGGGGGAAGAGAGAGATAGAGAGAGCAAACACTGATCGTTTTCGAAGATGTTCATATCCAAATCAGAGTTATGACACGCTAGATATCAACCAAGGGATCATGGTGTTTGAATTTTGGCCACATAAAAAATAAGATTCTAAGAAAGAACACAAACATCATACCAACTTTTTGAACAAAAAAATGTATATGATACACAAATCCAGATCAGCAACAGGCTATCTAAAATGATTCTACTTGTCCTGATATTATCCGCACGCTGTCCAGTCATGAATAACAAAATATAATGATTCTACTTGACCACAAATATTTGCTACTTGGACTTGGAGAGTTCCAACTTGACTTGCCAAGTTATGAATCATTTTATGCAAACTCTCATTTTCTTTTTCAACACTTCATTAGTTACTTTAGAACCCCACAGTGAACTGAGAGTTGGTCCTATCCCTGAGCAACAAACTATGTCTGATCTTTCTTTGCCAAACTGTTTAGAAAATACCTCATCGTCTTCTGTATCTTTAAACATCTCCTGTTGGTTTTTAGTAGACATGTATTAATTACAAGAAACAAACATTACAATAAAATAAGATAGACTTATAGTTTAATTGACTGATAAAGGTACTTACAACAAGTCCAGCAGCAACATCATTTATAGGGTTACCGTCCTTTCTAGTACGAGTCTTGGCCCACATGCGGGGGCAGCTTAAGTTTCTTATCATCATCAGCTGCAGCTTTAAGTGCATCTAGTACCATTTTATGTATGCCATTATCTTTAGTGCAATCTCCACTTGTCATATTTGTTAGAAGGGATACTATGAGCTGATTTACCGTAACGCAATTTCTAAAGGCACACAGAAGTTAGCTAATGACATGTTTAATTAGATGGATATTATAGGCCTATTCCTTAATAAAATTGATGGCCCACCAAGAGAAGTGATGGGGATAGCATAACTCCAAACACATCCAACCCGCAGAGGACACACCATCTAAATTAAAGCAATATTAAATGATCATGAAGATAAGGACCACACTATTTGAAAGCAATATTAAAAAGGCATTAAGACAAAGCAAATAGGGACCACACTCAAAAAAGTTAAAGTACATAAATAATAAGATCAATGCATGCAGACAAAAAAAGAAGAATATATATGAGGACAAAGGAGCTGATGGCCTGACGACAATCCCAATACATACAAATAATTTCTTGCCCCCAACAGAGCCCTCTTCTACCTCTTAACAATGGATTTAATAAACATCCTGTCCCCAAAAACCTATAAACTATGAAGTAAACTATGTAGTACGTATTAATAAGTGCAATCCAGAAAGACAGCCCCAGACTCCTCATTGACTCACGAGCGAAATTAATTAGAAATGGATGTGCATCCTACTAATACAAGATAATGAGATAAGCTTCCAAAGTGCCACGTCCATGGTTGAAAGGATTTTACAGCACTTTAAGGCAACCAACTGAATCTAAAATGCAAATTTCATTATTAAACATACATACATACATATATACATAATGATCAAAACTTTTTCATTATTGGGCAAATTTCTAAATTAGGTGCAAAGAATAACACACTGATTTCTTATAACAATAGTTTGGACTGCTAATCTTTCATTCTAATTAAACCAGTAATCAATAAGCCTTTGAATTAACTAACTATGAGTATTTATATAAATAAATTACCTTAAAAGTGGACATGATTGAAAATATCTTGAGAAAAGATTGCTTCCTTACGATCCTCCTCTTCGACACTGCATCCTTACATAGCTGCTGAGCTATCTCCTTCAGCAGCACCATCTGTGCCTTATCCGTGCCCATCCATATAATGGCCTGCCTCATCGATTCCCTGTCAGCCTCAAGATCCTGGAGCCTCATGTACAACTTTCGTATCTTCCTTTTCAACACCGCTTGGATCTCGCTGGCTCTGAAACTCTCTCGGTGTGCTCATATATGACTCGCATACCCTAACCATCACCCCATGCACAGCATCAACCGTGTACACCTTGTCGCTCATATCATCCCTCCCAGTGCAATCCCATGCACGGTCCACCATGACAGAAAATTCGTCTCCTCTGTTGAATGCGGGCGACCTAGGGCTGAAGCTATCGAAGGGAACTTCTTAAGATGCTTTGGGCGGTATCCTCCTCGTCCTCTTGGGACTGGCCAATGACCCCTTGTCCATGACAAATGGCTGCTGCTCGGCATTCTCTCCAATTGACAGATGCGTTGCTCGAGCTTCTGGAGGTGCTCGCGAGGGGTCTCACCAAAGGGGTACTTCTCAAGATCGGTGGTAGCATCATCATTGTCAGCCTCGGTGGGCATGGTGCAGCGGAAGGGAGGGTAGTTGTATGAGGACGACGGCGGCAAAGGTGGCGGAGGGAGGTCGAATTAGGAATTGAAGGCATTGGCAAAGGCGATGGTGGTGGCGGTGTGGTGGCGGTGGTGGTGTCGGATGTGAGGGGCTCGATGGGGTGGGGGTGGGGCGGCGGAGGAGGGGATGATGCCGTAGCTGAGGAGGCGGTGCTTGTAGGCCTGGACCTCGCACGAAAGGGATTGGACGACCTGGTCGCACTTGAAGAGGAGGTCTCCGAGGGTGGCGATCTCCTGATGGTCGTGAGCCATCTTCTCCTCGGTGCAGCGCTTGAACTAGTGAGCCTCCATCTGGATCTCCACCTTCTCCCATTGGAGTCGGAGGATCATCGACATCGCCTTGCTCGCTGTCGTTGCCGATGCATTCCACTCCTCCAGCTCCATGTACAGCTCCTGGATCGACTGCTGGTGGTTCCCCAGTGCCTCCCGAAGCGCCACCGCCTCATTCTCAATCTCCATCCGGGCCACCTCCTCGCCTCCTTCTCCCTCTCCAGCGATGGAACGATCGCGGCGGGCGTTCATGGTAGCCACAGCCACCTCGACCTCCATCTAGTCGAGCTTGCGCTTCAAGGAGTGGCGCCAGGCGGTGGAGGGGGCATAGTTGGGGCCATAACAGAGGCAAGAGCAATCGCATGGTGGCGGCTGGGCCGCCGCCGGTGGGGTTCCTTGGGATCCATGGATCCCCCGCCCGCCTCCCCCCACCAGCATCGATTCTCCTCCCCTTCTTCTTGGATTCAACCACGCCTCTCCCCCTCTCCGCCTCTGCCTCTGTTGCTGTAATAGCTAGCGCTACTGCTTATTCTTCCTCCTCTATCTCCTCCTCCCCCATCATAGTGGGGAGTTGGAGGACGAAGAAGAGAGGAGGGGGAGGAAGAGGACGATGAATGGGATGAGAAGGCAGAAAATTGCCAGCGAGACGATCCCGAAGCCTTTCTTTCTCAGATTGAAACGCCTAGGGTTTGGATTTGTAGAGATAAAGGGGAAGAGGGAGGAGGAGGGTTCGAAAAAAAAAAAATCGAAACCCTAAGAAATTTTCTCTTTCCTCCTCCTCCCCGCTCTACGATCTAAGACGCTCTATTGGGAATGGAATTTTTTTTTTTTTATTGTTTTTGGCACTCCTCTCCCAGCACCGGCCACTTTTCGTCAACACTTAATATATTTTTAATAAATTTAAATTATTTATATTTATTTATTAATAAATTTAATTTATTTATATTTAATCATTAAAATGTAATTTAAAAATTAATTATAATATTTTACGTTTGATAAATATGGATATATATAATTTTTTTTTCAGATTTTGACTTTTTACCAACTTATGTACTTTATGCAAGAAAAAAGCTTGGATGTATGTAATTTTCTTATAGGATTGTCTGATTAACTTTAACATTCATTACAATTAAAAATTAATTATTCTTCATGGGATCATCATTTAAATCCATTATATAGACATTTTCATATCTATGTCCAATGAGAATAATACCATCATCATTGAGACTAGAAACAATACACATCAAAGATTTAATAATAACTTTAAAATTTTTAACGTAAAGTTGAGTAATACTTAGCAAATTATGTTTGAAACTATCTACTAATATTATATTTTTTATAAAAATAGGAGTGATGCAAATATTATCAATACTGATAACATATCATTTCCTGTTATTGCCAAAGGTTACTATCTCTCCTTTCTTTGTTTCAAGGATGACAAAATGTATCTTATCACCCATTATATATCTTGAGCAGCCACTATCAAAGTACCATATCTTTTTCCTTCCTTTGGCTGCAAGATATACCTATAAGTAGAAATCAAGTGGTGATTTTAGGGACCCAAGTTTTTTGGTATCTTTTAGGTTAGTTACAATGATTTCTTTTGGAACTCAAATCTTTCAACTTTATGTTTATTATTCAATTTCTGAAATCACAAGTATATACTTTATGCCCAATTTTGCTACAATAAAAATAGATGATATTTTGAGAAGCAATAGATGACTGTTTAACAAAGAAGTTTTTCAAAATTTTTGTTTCTTTTAAGGTTTAAAATCAAGTTCAGTCTTATTAAAAATAGCTCTTTAGTTGTTCAATAATATTTATAATTTTTAAAGCTGTAGGTGAATGTTCAATAATGGACTTATATTTTTCAACTTCTTTCTTCAAATCTTGATTTTCTTAAGCAAAGATTCTTTTTCTTTCAAGAATTCTTTCTTTTCTTTGATCAAAGCATAATTTAAAGTCTTAAAATCTTATTTTTCAAATCTAGCTTCCTATATTCATCAATTAAGTCACAAAAAGGTTCTTGCAATTCATCAAAAGTGAAATCAAGTTTGGTTCCAGATGTTACCTCTCCCTCTTGTGCCATGAGGCATAGATTTACTCTCTTATACTTTCTCATCTAAAATTGAATCCTCACTATCACTCTAAGTGGCCATCATTATTTCTGTTTATTTGTTTGATAATTTTTTGAGCAAGAGATAATCAACCTGATTTTTTGCATTCATAGCACACGGATGACTCTTTATTTTTGTCCTTCTCCTTTCTTTGCCTGGCTCATCCTTAGAGAAAGGCTTCCTCTTGTCTCTTTTTCTCATGAATCTTATGAACTTTCTTATTATAAGGGCCATGTCCTCATCTTCATCTCCTTCTTCCAAATCTTTACATTCATCATTCTCTTTGGTTGCAGACTTCAAAGTAATGGTTTTATTTCTTTGCTTTTTCTTCAATATTTTGCTTCATAGTTAACTCATGAGTCATGAGATAATTATAAAATTCTTCTAGGAACTGGATGTTGAGATTCTTGACTTCCTAAATTGCTATCATTTTGGCCTCCGAAACTCTACAAAGTGACCTAAGAATTTTCTGAACAAGCTCATTATTAGTATAAAACTTTTCTAAGCTTTTAAAACCATTAATGGTATTAGTAAATCTAATAAACATTTCGATTATAAATTCATTTTGCTCCATTTTAAATAGTTCATACCTATATATAAGCATATTGATCTTAGATTCCTTAACTTGATTGATCTCTCATGGATAACCTTATGTCTATCCCATATTCTTTGACAAATATATAAGTAAAATTTATTAAATTCATTAGCATCAAGCGAGCAATAAAGAACGTTCATAGTTTTAGCATTTAGGTAAGTCATTTTCTTATCCAATTTTTTTTCAGATTTGGAAGTGACAATGACATCTACCATGATGGTGGGTGTATATGGGCCACTGATTATGATACTCTAAAGATCATAATCTAGTGCTTGTATGAATATACACATGCATGCTTTTTGATATGTGCAATTAGTTTCATTAAATAAAGGAGGTCTATTAATTTATTGCACTTCAACAAGAGACATATCGATTTGGATTGTCATTTGATCTTTTACTGTAGATCGCTAGATCAATAAGAGAATGAGTATCAAGGCTCTGATACCACTTATTGTCCAGTGAAATAATCTAAGAGAGGGGGTGAAGTGGGCTTTCTAAAATTTTTACAAACTTAAAAATAAGTATGTGCCCAATTAAATAAGTAAGAGTTCAATGGAAGCAGGATATCTAAATATAAAATATGTAGAAGTAAATAAAAATAATATAGAAGTAAGAAAGAGCACACACAAACAGAATATTTTATAGTGATTCGGTATTAAACCAAGCAACCCCTTAAAAATTTCAAGTATAATCTTGAAGATTATAGTTCAATTGTTTTGTCGGGATCACAATTAAACCTAATTAGTTTTCTTAGGTACATCCATGAAAACCTTTTCTTAAGTCACTTAGAGGGTTATACATAACCCAATTCAAGATTTGAATAAACCTATCCCCAAGTTTTAATCCTAATTAAAACTTGTTACACAGGAAACTTAAATACAAGATGTCATACAAATGAAAAGCTCCTTTAAGAGCAAATAAAAATTCGATGCAGCTTAAGCTGAAGAGATGAGAAAATTTTGCAATTAATGTGTCCTCCATTCTTCTTAAAATCATTTGAAGACTCAAGAAGCAGGTGATTGAAATTTAATCTCTTTTTTGAAAGCTCACTAAATGCTCAAGATGGATTTCACTTAATTTCTAGACTTCCTTCTTTTTTTTTCTTATATTGTCTCTCATTCTTCTGCTTTATAGATGCCTTTAGTGCTCATATATCTTATTAGAATATCCAAAAATGAATTTCTAGCCATTGAAAATTGAAACTAGCCATTGAAAGACTTCTGTGTAAAACTGCAACTTTTAAATAGCTATCCATTTGAACTATTAGTCATAGTGGAGTCGACCAGAACCAGCTCAAGAGTTGACTCTAGCTATCTTCGAGTCAACTTGAGGTCTTCAAGGGTCAACTCGAGAATTGATCTCAGAAAATCTACTTTTATCTTCCTAAAAGAGTTGATTCAAGTACTTCTTAGAGTCAACTCAAGACCTATACCACCAGGTATTTACATGTGAGAGTTGACTTTTCAAGCCTTGGAGTCATTTCTTGATTTTCTTTACTTGATTTTTTATGGTCTGGCCTTCTTCATCTTTAGTTATTTTGACTTTTACGATGGCAACTAAAGGATTCTTTGAAATATTATTTTAGCTTTCTGAAATCTTTTATCGGTAGCTTAAACAACTTGTTAGTAACTAAGTATATGCTCCAATATTTTATTCTCATCAAAATTAATTTTAGGGCTAACAAATAGGGGTGGCAATTGGATCGGATCGGGTCATAAACAGATCAGATCAATGCAGGTCGGATCAGAAAATCATCAATCCAAATCCGACCTGTTTATTAAACGAATCAAAAATTCAAACATGAATCCGATCAGTTTATTAAATAGGTAACCTGATCCAACCTATTTAATCTATTTATTAAATAGATTAAATTAGGTTAAACAGGTTAAACAGATTAAACGGATTAAATAGATCGGATTAAATAGATCAGAAATAGGTTAAATAAATTTTAAACAGATTAAACGGATCTTAAATAGATTAAACAGATTAAAGAGGTTGGATTAATGGGTCAGAAATAGGTTAAACATGTTAAACAGCTTAAATGGATTATCTGACTCAATCCGATCTGAATATTAAACAGATTAAATGGGTTAGATATCTAAAATTTAAATTCAATCCAATTATTAAACAGATTAAATGAGTCGATGTATTTATGATCCAAACCTATTTAGTCTAAATTTAAACCTGTTTATGATAGATCGAACACGGATCGGATTGACGGGTCGGGTCATATTTTGTCAGCCCTACTAACAAATATTTATTTGATGAACAATAAATTTATAGATAGAAACTAAAACAAGTAGAACTCAGATAATAGTAATATGAGCCACTGATGAATAGATATCCAAGCAATCAATACCGACTTTTGTCCAAAATCTTACGCAACAAGCTTTGCTTTGAATTTTTCTATGGTGTCCGTTGGGTATAAAATACCCCCAGCCGAAGTTCGTAAGAAGCCAACCCTCCCGGGACTCTTCCGACTTCCGACTTTGTGCGACATCTTTCTGGACTTCTCCAACAGCTAAGCTTCCACAATGTTTCCAAGCTCCTCCGACGGACGAACTACCACAACGCCTTCTACAAGTGTCAATCGAACTCCTCCGACGGACGAACTACCACAACGCCTTCTACAAGTGTCAATCGAACTCCTCCGACGGACGAACTCCTACCGCACTTTCCGAACTTCTCCAATGATAAGCTCCTTCAATCGTCTATCGAACTGCTCCAAATGCTCTCTGGGCTCCACTATCAGCCGACCTTTCACAGCGATCGACTATTATCCGAGCTACTTTCAGACTTCTTCCAACCACGATCGACTCTACTCCAAACTTCCTTCGGACTTCGTCAACGGCCGAGCTTCCCCAACAGCAGGACTTCTACAGTGACCAGACTCCATCCAAGTTTCTACGGCGGTCGACCGCCTTTTGGATTTCATCCGAGCTCCTGCGAGGGCTGGATCTCTACCCCGAACTCCTATTGTAGGTGGACTTCATCCGAACTCCTACAAGGGTCGGGCTCTATCCGAACTTCTACAATGAACAGGCTCCACCAGCAGGATCTCTACTCCGAACTTCTACTACAAGCGGTCTACTCCGAACTTTTACTATAAGTGGTCTACTTTGAACTTCTACTACGAGCGATCCACGTCGGATCTCTACTGTAAGTGAATTTCATCCGAGCTTCTACTGTAAACGAATTTCTTTCGAACTTCTGTTACAGGTGGACTTCAGTCGAGCTTCTTCAATAAGCGATCCCCATTCGGACTTCTATAAGAACCAGACTCTGCCTGAACCTCCGTAGCGGATAGATTCCGGATGAACTTCTACAACAGATGGGCCCCAGCAGCTAGATTTCTGCAACGGCCAACTGCCTCCGGTGTTTGCCATACCTCCCCAGCCATCAACCTCCAATAGTGTCAGTTGGACTTCAACAACGCCAACCGAATTTTCACAGGATCCTCCAGACTCTTCTAGCAGATGATCCTCTCCAATGCCATCCGAAGTCCACTGCCGGTCAACTCTCTGTCGAATTCCTCATGAAGCCAGACTTCACCAACAGAAAGTCTCCGTCCGAACTTCTACAGCAGATAACTTTCGCCTGCAGCATCAGTGCCCAAGGCACCCGACAACAGTGGGCTCGTCAGCAACCTCGAAAATATCTGAGCTTCTCCTGGATTACTGAGACAGAGAGCTACCCCGCTCCACCGGACGCCCCAACTAAGCTTCAGCCGATAGGCCCAAACTCTCTGGCAAGTCACGACAATGGCCACTACTCTGCTCCACTTTCTGTAACGGATCCCATGCGGCTCCACCACTCTCTGGCAAGTCACGACAACGGACATCACTCCACTCTTCATGACAAACTCCATGTGGCTCTGAACGGCCCCTGACGTCACTACTCTTTGTAACAAACTCCGCGTGGCCCT
>KE505309.1:331649-347208 GCA_000441515.1 Elaeis oleifera | reverse complement strand
TTTGAGCATCGAAGGATCTTGCCGGAGCACCCCCAACTCCGGTTTAGACTTCCTTTGCAGGTCCCGGCGGTGACCGCGACTCCCTCGACTCCAGCTTCTCCGACGCCAGTAAAATTCTGCACCAACAGTGTCATTAGTTCTTATCTTCTTTCTAAAAATCCATTTATATCTAAAGGATTATTTTTAGAAGATAAATCAGTGAGAATACAAGTATTGTTTCCATTGATGGATTCAATTTCACTATTTATTGTCTCTTTTCAGAATGGAGTATCAGAATAGTTATTGACTTCTTGGTAAGAGATAGAAGTATCTTCTATTAAAAAAAGTAAAAAAGCCTTCACCAAAATATCTTTTAACTTTAGCTCTCTTTCTTCTCGTAAACTCATGTTTAAAAGTTAATTCTACTGAAATAGGAGCAGATGATGATGATAAATCTAAAGAGGATGGATGATCATTGATTGATCTAAAATTTAATTTTATAAGAAAAATATTTCAAAAATATTGTATCTCTCAATTCAATAATGATATTATTTAATATTTAAAATTTAAATTGATAATAAAAATTTATAAATGTTATCATCAAGAGAGTAGCCAATAAAAACAGCATCAACAGTTTTAAGTCATATCCTCATGTATCATCGTCTGAATCGATCCTGAGAAGTCGGGACACCTAGGACTCCCGCTTTACTCTTATAGCATCTCATAGGGTTTATATCACTTGAAAATCTCCGTCTTCGATTTTTTCTAAGATCAACTTTAACGGTAATGTGACTGATAGTAGTGATGGTGCTAGATTTATAATCAAGGGTCCTAATTCTAGATTCACTATGGCAAACTAAGTCCGTTTATGCAGGACCAATGTTCTTGAAGTGGAGCTACGAGCCATTTGAAAGGGCATCTTCTTTGCAAGGCTGGTTCTCATGATTGATTGACTAGTGCTGGAGAGGAACTCGACAATGGTGGTGAGTTTGATTCGAAGGTGAGAAGAGAGGCTGTAGCCTCCAATCTACTAATTTAAGATATCTGGAGTTTACCGGCGGGATATACCTCCGTGGATATTAGACATATCTATCACGAAGCGAAATGATGCTACTAAATTGCTAGTTATATTGCTGATCACTCTAGAAGACAGCTGGACTGATGTGTTTGTTTTATCGGTGCCCAGCCAACCAGATGTTGATACTCGAGCATCAGTCTCTACCATGATTGATTAGTCTGAAGACTCTTCCGCGTAGCAGTTAAGGCAAAAGCGGAAACAGTTTGCCCCCCGGCTTCTCTTGAAAGCGACATGAGACTAAATATCTTGCGCCTTCCCTTCACCTTCTCAGTTGGTTTCCTAGAGACCCACCACCCAAGCCAAGTCTGACCAAATAGAGCCTCCTCCAGATATCAACCGGCCAAGAAATCCTACCATAAAGTGTGCATGCTCTTGGAAAGTCATCCAAAGCTTCCACCAAACTGTCTTGTTCATTGTTTCCTCTCAACTTCATGGTGCACATGAGATGCCTCTCCAACTCACCGAGGGCATCTTGGAGGTCCTCTCTCATGCGTGCAACTCTTCTACTCTTGCGTCCTTTTGTTCTCTCATCTCCCCAATCTCCTGCCATCCCCAGCACTGCAACCTCCTTGGTGGGGAATAACAGCAGAAGCATAAGTGATCACTTTGCTCTCATTTCATTCATGTCCAATATATATGATGATCCATATAGGGCTCTGTCCTCCTGGGACAACGAGTCGCTTCATTTTTGCCAGTGGAAAGGTGTCACATGTGGTAGCCGGCATCCTGAGAGGGTCATTGCTCTGGACTTTCCCTCCCTTCGTCTCACCGGCACCATATCACCATCCATAGCCAATCTCACCTTCCTCAGAAGACTGAGTCTCCAAGATAACCGACTCCACGGATCCATCCCACAAGATCTTGGCTATTTGCATGGGCTGCAACATCTTAACCTGAGCGCGAATTCTCTAGGAGGACAAATTCCATCCAGTCTTGGAAACTGCAGACATCTAATTACACTTGACTTGGGTAAGAACCTTCTCAACGGACAAGTGCCCCATAAGTTGGGGTCACTTCCTCAGCTCACTGCCTTGATCCTCCTATCGAATAATCTTATAGGAGGCATCCCAACATCTTTATCAAACCTCTCCTCTTTGGATTTCCACAACTTCTCAAACAACACGATTACAGGCAGCATCCCACATTTGCTAGGGAACCTGTCCTCTATTACCACTTTTGTTCTTGCAAAGAACAGTCTGCCAGGAAGCATTCCATCTTCATTATGCCGTCTACCCTCTCTTGCTGGCTTCGATGTAGCGCACAACCAGTTATCGGGCATGATTCCTCCCTGTCTCTACAATGTCTCAAGCATCCAAGTCTTGAGCGTGGGTGGAACAGTCTCAGAGGGACCATTCCATCTGACATATGTAGCACTCTTCCCACCTCCAAACCTCTTCATGGCCTCCAATCAGTTCACTGGACTTTTATCTTCTTCATTATCCAATGCATCTGGACTGTCTCGCATTCAGTTCCAAGAGAACCATTCCCATGGAAAATCCCTCATAACCTTGGAACCTTACCGAACCTGTCACTCCTGTTACTTGCCGGGAACCAACTAGTAGCCAAGAAGGCTGACGATTGGAGCTTCCTCATTGCTCTAACCAACTGCAGCAAATTAACAATACTAGACATCGACAACAATAACCTTGCTGGTGCCTTACCCAATTCCATATCTAACCTCTCCATAGATATGCGGTATCTTATTTCGGGCTTAACCAGATATCTGGAAGCCTGCCTTCAGATATGGGGAACCTGAAAAACCTGGTTGTCATTTCCATGGGTCGAAACCTTCTTACAGGTAATATTCCTGCTTCTCTTGGAAATCTTATTGCATTGCATGAACTGGATGTGTCTGAAAACAAATTCTCTGGCCAAATTCCACCTTCACTTGGAAACATCAGTCAATTGAATCGGTTCTCTCTGTCAGGAAACACACTGAGTGGAAGCATTCCAACCCACCTTGGAAATTGTAGGAACCTGCAGTTCCTAGATCTCTCCTACAGTCAACTTACAGGCACTATACCTATAGAGATTCTTAGCCTACCTTCCCTATCTGAAGGCCTAGACTTATCACACCATGCATTATATGGGTACTTTCCTTCAGAAATTGGCAACCTGATAAATGTCAATACCCTCGATGCTTCTGAGAACAGATTGTATGGCGAGATGCCTGATAGCATTGGCAAATGCGTGGTCCTTGTAAACCTTGATATAAGCGGTAACTTTTTGAAGGGGTCATTTCGACATCATTGGGCAATCTAAAGGCCTTCAAATTCTCAGCCTCTCAAGCAACCACCTGTCCAGGCAAATACCAAGATATTTCCAAATCTTTCACTCACTCCAGTTTCTGAATCTCTCTTTCAACAACCTTGAAGGTGAGGTTCCGCTAGGTGGGTCTTTGCAAATATGAGTGCATTTTCGGTTATTGGAAATCGAAATCTCTGTGGTGGAATCCATGAACTGCACCTGCTACCCTGCTCCTCTACCCAACCCCATGGGAAAAGACACAAAGCTGCTATCTTGGTAGTGATCATCGCAGTTGCCAGTGGAGTTCTAGGTTTGACTCTAATTATCTTCTTTATTTACTTTACTGGACTCAAAATCAAGAAAGAGACATCCATCCATCACTACCATGAGAACAGAACTTATTAGTCTCTTTCGCTGAATTGGTCAAAGCAACTGATGGGTTCTCTTCAGCAAATCTGATTGGTGTTGGGAGCTTTGGTTCCGTATATAAAGGGGTCATGGAATGGGATGATAAAAGATGGTTGCCATAAAGATACTGAACCTTCAGCAGTAGGGGGCTTCAAGGAGTTTCATAGGTGAATGTGAGGCCTAGAGGAGCATCCGACATCAAAACCTGGTCAAAATCATAACCACATGCTCTAGTGTTGATTTTAGAGGTAACGATTTTAAAGCATTGGTTCTTGAATTTATGGAGAATGGAAGCTTGGAACAATGGCTGCATCCAGAAGTGAATGAGCGATGCCCGACGAGGAATTTGAATTAGAACAGAGAGTGAGCATAGCCATTGATGTGGCTTCTGCACTTGATTACCTTCATCATCACAGCCCAGTGCCAATCGTGCATTGTGATCTCAAGCTGAGCAACATTCTTGTGGATGATGACATGACTGCCCATGTGAGTGACTTTGGGCTGGCAAAGTTTCTCTCTGAATCTACGGACTCATTCTCCATATCTGCTAGCTTGGGTGGCAATAAAAGGATCAGTTGGATATATTGCTCCAGGTGAGACTCCATGCACAAATTTTTCTACTTCTCATTTTCTTCCTACATAGGCATACTGATAATGAGCAGCTAAAGAGAGGTAGAAAGCTGTACCCAAAAAAAAGACAAGGACAAAGAAATATAAGCAGCTTTGGCATAATTAGAACATACTTGAATCTAATATGGCATTCTCCAATTGCAAATTATTTGTAATGGAAAATGGATGTGCAAATCTTATTAAACTCTTGATTATTGCTTTGATGTGAAGCTTCTATTGTGTGCACTTCCAGGTTTATGAGTTTAAGTTTGATCAATTTCAATATATTTATTACATTTAATTATTTTCAATATATTTTCATGTGACATTATCTGCTTATGTACTAAATACTGTGGCTAATTAATTATACTACAACATATTTCTACCTTTTGATTTGAATTTATGCTTCCAATATAATCTTCGGTGGCATAGAGAAATGATCCACTTCTTTGTTTCGTCTATTGAGAGATTTTATGTTGAATGTTTAATTATGTATGTTTTTGCCATTGTCTTTGTACAAACATATAATGTCATTTGAAAATATATCTCAGAGTACGGTTTGGGAAGCAAAGTATCAACTCAAGGAGATGTGTACAGCTATGGAATCCTTCTCTTGGAGATGTTTACTGGAAAGAGGCCTATTGATGAAACCTTCAATGAAAGCCTAGATCTCCATCAATTTGTTCAGATGGCTTTTCCTACTCAAATTATGAACATTGTAGATCCGCAGTTGATATGAGAGGAAGAGTATGAAATTATCAACGACATACAACAAAGCTGCACTAAACAAGACAGGATACCAGAATGCTTAATTCAGTGATCAACATTGGACTACAATGTTCCAATAAATTACCTAAAGAACGAATGCATACCGGAGATATTGTAAAAAAAATGATTGCAACGAGAGAGATACTTGGTAGGGTCTAAAGTCATTGAGAATGGTCCACAAATATTATTAAGACATTATGAAGGCTTATGTAAACATATGTTACTGTTACTTCCCTAAGCCGCTTGTTTTAGGTGTTGCTTCCTGTGCTCATCCTCTTCAACCTGTTTTCATTTTTTTGGTTTGTCTTTTGTCTTTGCCTGCTTTTGTTTGCAGGGGCTCTCTTTGGATGCTCTACCATCAAATGGCCAAGAGATATCGGGATGAACTGCTCCATGAATTTGAAATGAGTCTTGTCATCGTTGAACAAGTCTTATTTCCTTGACATATCAGAGAGGGCACTTACTTTCTACCTCCATCTTGCTTGTGATTTGTATATTTCTACCTCTTATTTGTTTTTTGATCTTTTAATCCTTCAGCTAGGTAGAGAGAGAGAGATAACTTCGCATAAAATGTGTGGTGATTAATGGAAGTGATTAGAGTAACCAAAGTGATTAGACTTAATCAAAGTGATTAATTTGTCTCATCTTTCTCCATACTAAAAAGTGTGTTAACTATGTACAAAATCAATATAAATATATATAAAGCATACGCATAATTAAATACAATAGACAGAAAGATGAAATTAAGTATGACTACATCATTAAGTAGTAGTACAACACATAATCAAAAATAAAAAAGATAGAATGAAAGAAAGAAAGACAAGGAAAGCAAAGAAAAGAGTTTCATCAAAAGGAAAAAAGGGCAAAGAGAAGAAAGAAAGAGAGTTGGAGTTACCCCCAAGTGACGTGTCCTAAATGCCCTGCGGTATTGGCATGCTGTATCCCTGCTGAACTGTGACGCAAGTATGTTTGTCATGGTTGCAAAACCACATGATCCTATGTAGGAGGACTTTCCAAAGCTCAAGACTTTAAGAACAAGCACCAAGAGAACACTTGCAGGGTGGTGAACCAGGGTGCGCTCGTCTGGTGACCGATTGTGCCAATTCTCGTGCCACCTTTGGGACCTTTTGTCGAGAAGGTTGTAAGGGCTGGTGGGGTTGGTCGGCGGATGGAGAACCAGAGCAAAGCCGGGAATGATGGTGGTCGGGCCCCGGTGGCCACTGACGAGGGGGTCGGACTTGGGTGGGGTGGCCTGGGGTGCTCGTCGTCAACCGTTATAGACCTCCCACAAGATCTTGGACATTGAGGTAGAGAGACCTCAACGATACTTCACCAAGGTGCAGGGATTCCCTGAAGATGAAATGGAAGAAACTGCCAGTGCTCATCTGGAGCTTAGGCCGGAGGGTGCCGGTCGATTGGGTCGCCAAAGATTCAAGACAAAAGGAAAGTGGCTGAATGAGGTAAGGCGTTTTCTCTAGCCGAAGATCACCAACTCTTCCGCTTCAAGTCAGAGGAGGAGTGCAATGCGATTCTTCTCGGTGGCCCCTGGATCATCGCTGGCCAGCTGTTGGCCGTGGAACCGTGCGTGCCGGACTTGTTCGGGGTGAACACTGTGAAGAGGACGGTGGTGTGGCTGGGGCTTCTGGGCCTTCCGATCGAATTTTGGAGCACCAAATGGCTTTTGACATCGTGGAGGAAGCTGGGAGGCCCTGGGCAATCGACGATTTCACCGACCAACTCCAGAAGGTGGGAATTGTGGGGGTTTGTGTGAAGATATGGAAACACCCGTCTTCAACGGCTCGGTGGAGTCTAAGGGGGAACGTAGGGCTTTTTTAGCAACCGTTCGTGCACCAGATTTTGCCAGTGGTTTGTTATCGATGTGGGCGGATCAGACGCCCTGATCCGGCCAATCACCGCTCGGATGGCGCCGGTCATCCCCTTCGGCAAGAAAACTTTGTGGAGATCGACCTGATTCAAATGGAGCGAGTGGTCGAGCAGGGGTCAGAGGCCGTTGGCGAGAAGGGACAGCCAGTCGAGGCTCGTCCTTGGCTTCCTTGGGTGGACACATCAAAGCTGCGACCACCCAGGGGAGCAGGGCTGGAATGAAGGGGGGAGGTGGAGGTTGAGTCATGACACAGCTGGGTCGGCCCCAATCCGACCCAATCGATCTCGCTAAAGATGACAATCGGATCGAATCAGATATAAATGAATCAGATTAAATATAAATATAAATTAAATTAAAAAAATTAAATTAAATTATTATTAAATAAATCAGATTTTGAAATTCAAATCCATCCTGTTTAATAAATAGGTTATCCAACTCAACTCGTTTCACCGATTTATCTAGTCAACCGAGTCCACTCAGCTTAAAAAAAAAATGGAAAGAGGCCTTCTACTCCACTTTGGTGATCGGTATCGTCATCGAACCTCTCTGGTAGCCTTGACCCCACTCACAAATGCCAAAGCGATGATGTAGGACTCTACGATGGGAGGTCCTCTTCGAGAGATACGAGCTAGTCTGCCTTGTGGGCTTCGGCTCCTCCGGCCACATATACCTTGCCCGCAACCTCCTCTCCGATCAAAGGGTGGCCCTCAAGACCATTCCCAAGAACACAGCCACCCACACGTCGTTCGCGAGATCGCCATCATGTGCCACCTCTGCCCCCTCCCCCACGTCCTTCGCCTCCTCGAGGTCCTTGCCTCCTGCTCCAAGATCTACTTCATCCTCGAGCTTGTTGGGATTTGGCATCTTAAATTCAACCCATAGGAGAAAAACCTAAGACAAAGGAGCCCAGAACGCAGCACACGACAACGTGGAGGCTCGAAGATGCAGCGCACACAGGCTCGTAGTAGGGCGTGGCCCGCAAGCTCGCACAGGCCCACGGGATGTGCGTTCCAAGCTTGAGCATGGCCCAACACGGGCACACGGCCTAGGACACGTGCGGCTGTGCAGGCTAGGTGCACGCCATGCGGCGCGACACTATGCAGGAGATTTGGCGTGGTCCACCATGGACTGCATGGGATGTCGCGGTCCACGCGACCTCTATGGACTGCCACGATCCACGCTCCAAAAATCATGGTGTACAAGCTCTCTTTGCACTATCCGACAGTCAGGAAGCCACGCAGTTGCGATTGAACAGTGATGAAGCATGTGCAGGCGTGATCAAGCGATGTTTTGCACGATCATGCGGCCAGGGAAGCAAGCGGGTTTGATCCAATGGTCCGAAAGCTTGTTGAGTCCCGTTGAAAGCCTGATTCTGATATGGAGTAGATTTTGTGCCTATAAAAATGGGTGCATGGACTCGAGAATAGTGTGGCAGCCAAAGGTCTCAGTGTCGCGGCTGAGAGCACTCGAGAGACAGAGAACGGGCTGAGGTAGCAGCTTGGAGCAACAGGAATAGTTCAGAGACATCAGAGGACCCTGGTACGATAGGCTTGAGTCCCTTTAAATTTTATGAGAACTTTTGTAAGAGATGAGAAGTGAGTGCTTCCTATTGAAAGAGAGATATTTATGAGAGTTGAGAGTGTGTGATCTCCTCTTATATTTATTTATTTAATAGTGAAGCCTTTGCATGCCCCATGAAGGTAGACTTTGGTCTAATCCATATATTTGATTGTATTCTCTTTTATTTCTTCTTTCTTTCTGCTGCAACAAGTGATACCAGATATCCAACAATTGATATTAGAGCCAGGTGGTACTAGAGCGCACAGTTATCCAGATTATGGTAGTATTGATCAAGATTGAAGAAATAGAGAAGTCAGGCTTAATCAAGGTGGAGATCAACTGATATAATGGGAAAAATAATTTCTCCCTATAGCAAGCGAGGATGAAGGATGTACTCATCCAATAAGGATTGATCGATACTCTCATATGTGAGCAGAAGCCGACTACCATGGAAGAAAAGATTAGAGGTGGCTATAGGTACAAACTGTGAACATGATCTGCTTGTACATAGCGGATGATGTGGTGGTCCATGTACTTGTCGAAACTTCTCCGACGATGATATAGATGGAGCTCGAAGAGATGTACATAGAGAAGTCACTTACCAACGTGCTCTTCCTTTGGAAGCAGTTCTACCAACTGCGGATGTGTGAGGGACAGAGCGTGTAGAAGCATCTCAGTAACTTTCAAAAAATCCTTACCAATCTTCTCAACATTGGTGAGCAGGTTGAGGAGAAGACTAGGGTATTGATCTTGCTTGCGTCGCTTCTCTCTTCTTTGTATTCTTTGAGACTGCTCTTTTAGTGAGAAAAAGCACCATCAAGATGGATGAGGTTACTGCAATACTACTCCAAAACGAATTCTCAAAAGAGAGAACCAAACTTGAAGTTCAGGTGGCGACTCAGTTTTAGTGATGACTAGAGGTGGTGGTGGTAGAAACAAGCAGTAGAGGATCGCAACATGGACGGTCCAAGTCCAAGACGAGAGACTCAAGCAAGATCAGATGCTATAGATATGATGAGTTAGGACATCGAGTCATAGATTACCTGCAGCTCAGAAATCGGATGAAGGCTATTGTGGCGATAACAGATAGCGATATAAAAAATAGTGATGATGTTCTTCTAGTGACTGATAAGGTATCTACTTCTTCTCTCTAATGGATTTTGGATTCTGCTTGTTCGCATCATGTGTATTGTAGAGAGGAGCAATTTGACTTCCTAAAGAGCAGTGAGGGTACTATTCACTTATCGGATGGATCGAGCCGTGAGATTAAGAGTAGTAGGACAGTCAGCTTACAGACACATGATGGAGCAGTGAGAAAGTTGGGTGAGGTCTGATATATACCCAGCTTCAGAAGTAATCTAATTCATTGAGCTGACTGGATTCAAGTGGCTACAAGTGGAGAACTGATGATAAAATCCAGAAGGTCAAGCATGGCAGTAAAGTTTTGATGAAGTAAGAAAGTATGGAGGATACTACCTCTTGGTAGGAAGCTCAGTGCGAGGTAAAGCTTTAGGAGCCAGTGGGAGTCCAGTGCAAGGTGGAGCTCCAGGAGCAGGTAGATTAGGCATGAGATAGGAGACTCGGGAGGATGACAGATAATGTCGCAAGGTGAAGTTTCTATTGCCATAGGAGGCTACCCCGAGTAGATCTTAGGTCAGACGGATCACAGCACATGATGGAGATAGGATCGAGTGGGCTGGCTTGACTCCCATATTTGTCTATCCATGAGTAGTTAGGCATTTACCTCAAGGCATGGGGGTGAGATCATTCAGAAGCTCTCAGAGTTAGGTGGAGGCTAAATATTGAGTCGAGATGAAGATTGTTGGGATTTGACACCTTAAATTCGACATACAAGAAAAAGATCCAAGATGGAGGAGCTCAGAATGAAGTGCACGACAACGTGGAGGCCCAAAGATGCAGCGTGTGTAAGCTCGCAGCAGGGCGCAGCCTACAGACGCACGCAGGCCCATGGGATGCACGGCCCAGGTGTGAGTGCGGCCTAGCACGGGTGCGCAGGCATGCCTGTCCAGGCATGCACCACGCGGCATGACCCTATACGGGAGATTTGGCGTGGTCCACCATGGACCACTTGGGATGTTGCAGTCCACCATGGATCCACACGACCACCATGGACTGCCGTGGTCTACGCTCCAAAATCGCGGTGTACGAGCTCTCTTTGCACAATCTGACGGCCAGGAAGCCACACGGTCGCGATTGGATGGTGATGAAGCATGTGCAGGCATCATCAAGCAGTGTTTTGCATGATCGTGTGGCCAGGGAAGCAAGCAGGTTTGATCCAATGGTCCGAAAGCTTGTTGTGTCCTATTGAAAGCCTGATTCTGATCTGGAGTGGATTTTGTGCCTATAAAAATGGGTGTGCGGACTCGAGAAGTGTGGTGGCCAGAGGTCTTAGTATAGCTACTGAGAGCATCCGAGAGATAGAGAACGAGCTGAGGTAGCAACTTGGAGCAGCAGAAAGTATTTAGAGCATCAGAGGATCCTGATACGGTAGGTCCGAATCTCTTTTGGATTTTTATGAGAGCTTTTATAAAGGACGAGAGATGAGTGCTTCTTGTTGAAAAAGTAAATTTACGAGAGTTAAAAATATATGATTTTTTTTATATTTATTTTTTTTATAATAAATTTTGTATGCTCCATAAAAATAGATCTTGATCTAATCAAAATATTTATTTATTATTTTTTTTTCATCGTCACAATAAATGATATCAGATCTCCAATAGAGCTCGCTCACAGTGGCGGGCTCTACGGGCGTGTTGCCCACGACCGCCTCCTGGAGGACCTCTCCCACTACTACTTCTGGCAATTGATCTCCTCCATCAAATAGACAGATACTGGCACTCTCACGGCGTCTACCACCGGGACCTCATGCTGGAGAACCTCCTCCTTGATGACGCCGGCAACCTCAAAGTTTCGGACTTCGGCCTCTTTGCATTCCCCAATCAGATCCAAAGCGATGGCCTCCTGCACATCCTCTACAGGACTCCGACGTACGTCGCGCCGGAGACTCAAGCTGAAGAGGGGAGGGAGGGAGGGAGAGAGACGGAAGCGGGGAAGTGGGGAACGGCCGAACAAGAGAGACGAAGTGGAATTCCCGTTCAGTAGCCACCATCATCTCATCGTTCGGTCTCCTTACAAAGCAAGTAAAGTTGCCTAAAATGGGATGATCTAACTTTCTTGACTTAGATTTCTTTGTGATGAGATTGAAGATGTGCCAGAATCAGTAGATGTCACTGTGGGGCGTTTTACTTATAATGTGAAGATTAGGATAAAATATGTCTCCGAACAGGTTCCATTGGGTCCCTCCCCTCACAAGGGTCTCCTGACAATGGGGATGATGATAGTGACTTCTGGTTTGGCTCTAGCGGTGACTCACAGGAGCCGACCAACAAGATGGGATCTGCATCTCAGCCGGATAGTTCCTCCTCCAAGAGGCGGGCACCAAGGTCCCAGACCGACACCAGTCCTATCCCAATGGAAGACAGTCCTGTTCTAAAACTTGCACCTTTCTGCAGTGCCTCAAGCACTGGGGTGACATCTTCCCCTGAAGTCTCATGGATCAACGACTGGTTATCGTGCTTTCTCAGGGCTTTTTTCTCCAAATCTAATCCATGGATTAAGCTTGCTCTCATAATCAGTTCAAACAGTAACTGTCTGAATGCAGACCTGACGCTCTACAGATCCAATTCAAAATTCGAATCCTTGGCCTACCTCCAACGGTCATAACATCATCCACTCATCAGGCAGTCAACCTTCTCCCCTATGATGATGTGCAGCTACCAAAAAGCAATACGAAGCCAGCTCTAACCTCTAACATCCATCAACTAGACCTAGAACATATTGCAAGGCATCCCAGGAAACAATGATTCCTTTCAAATCGCTGCATTCCAATTAAACAGGTCTTTGCACGAATTCTGGAAATGGTACGTTCTGATCCTCATCGCAGCTCATGCAGGACATCTGCTTCTCCTATTAAGCCACACCAGAAGGCATGCTATCGCAACAGCCCCAGTTCTCTGCCAGGCAAGCGCAGCACCAGGCTGAGAACCAAGAAGATCAAATCATTGGGTTTGGTGGACGACTCTCTTGCAGAGGCAGACATCCTGTTCATTAATTCTGACTACCAAGCAAATTTCAGAAATGGGGAAACATTGCGGTCTCCTTTTTGATATCAACGGACCGCTTAACCCGGCTGACAAACTGAAAACAATGGAACTTCAGTGCTGTGGTATGCCAGTAGGACAAGTTCACAAAGTAGTTACCATCTGATCTCTTACACCAAGCATCCCATCGGATATTTCGAGCTATCAAGAGATAGATTTCTATTTTGGGTTGTTTTCTGGCTTAGCTCTATCTATATGCAGGGACTCCTCTATGTATTCACCTCAGTTCTAATGTGCTATCTAAAGCACCTCCTTTTGGATGTACTAAAGTTGGTCATGGTTTTACTGCATCTTTGTTGTTTGTTCTCCCGGAAAATGTCTTCTTTCCCTTCCTTCATTAAGGGTTGGCAATCTGTTTTCATTTACCTACATCATGATACTTAACTGGAATACCAGAGGTACAGGCGAGCCCAAGAAAAAAGGGCAGTAAGAGAACTTATTAAGAGGTCTCAAAGCCCCATAGTTTGTCTCCAAGAAACCAAACAGCCTCATATGGACAATAGAAAGCAGAAGGCAATCTGTGGAGCCCATCTAGAAGGGTGGGAATCTTTAGACACTCGAGGTTCAGCTGACGGGTTACTCTCCTGTTGGGATAAACAGTTTTTTGAAGGAAGCTTGGTTCAGGCTGGAACCTACTCTTTGACTATAAAATTATTCTGTAAATCGTCTGGACTAACCTGGTTACTATCGAATATCTATGGTCCCCATTCAGAACATGACCGTCGAACTCTGTTTGCTGAACTCAATGCTCTGAAGGTTGGAAATTTTTTTCCTTGGATTTTAATTGGTGATTTCAACGCCACGCGATTCTCGTCGGAGTGCAAAGGACCCTCCACCAATCAGAAGACCTCCGGACTATTTAACAGATTTGTCTTTCAACAATCTCTCATCGAAATAAAGCTCTCCAATCAACAATTCACTTGGTCCAACTTTAGGGATAGCCCTTCACTCGCAATTTTGGACTGTTGTTTTGTCAATACTGAGTGGATTCAAATATTTCCGTTGTCCAATCACATGCCTCTGCCATTGAGATTAGCTAGGCCAACTTCAAATCACATGCCTCTGCCATTGAGATTCACCACTTCGCCTCACGGTAAGCTCTTTGCCTCAAGCTTTTCCTCTTCGAACACTTCTGGCTCCTGTGTGCAGGCTTTGAAGATCAAATTTTCTCTACATGGACCATGAGAACTCAATCTACCAATCCCGTATCAGTGGTTGTTCAGAAACTTCGATCCTTTAAGGGCCAAGCTTAAAACTTGGAACCGCAAGCATATAGGAAATATCATAATTCAAAAGACGGACCTTCTCAATAGGATCGATCATTTAGACTAGGAAGAGGATCAGAGAAGTTTGCTGCCTTCAGAAATTGAGGGAAAAAACAACCTCAAAGCGAAATTGGAAATACTGCTACCTCAGGAAGAGACTCGTTGGAAACAACGGGCACGGGTGCAATGGCTTGACAATGGAGACCGTAACACTAAATTTTTCATATATGGGCTAGCAATAGGAGGAGAAAAAATCATATTCACCAGCTTCGGGATCAACAATCAGTTATCAATACCACATGGTACATTCATGACTGTTTTAGAGATTATTTCAGCACTCTCTTAGATAACAAGGAAGATCCTCTCATCAAAGCCGATTGGAGTAAACTTTACCCAGACGACTCTCACATACTCTTGGATCTAGAAAACCATTCTCCGAAGAAGAAACCCAGACTGCTCTTTTTCAACTAGATTCATCTAAATCACCTGGTCCGGATGGCTTCTCTTTCGAGTTTTACAAAGATTCAGGGAACTCCTCAAACATGACTTGATCGAACTATTTAACCAGTTCTTCTCCCATCAAATATCATTTGACAGACTTAATTACTCCTACATTACTCTTATACCAAAAAAGGAGTCATGTTGCTCTGTTAAAGGCTATCGTCCAATAAGCCTAATGCATGGGATAGTTAAACTCTTCTCCAAAGTACTCTCTATGAGACTTGCTGGTAAACTTGGACATCTAATTCCATCAACCCAATCTGCGTTCATCTAGGGAAGATCAGCTTCTGAAACCTTTGCTGCCACCCAAGAGATCATTTCTCAAACCACTCTTACAAATCAGTCTGGTATCATCTATAAACTCAATTTTGAAAAAGCCTTTGACAATGTAGCATGGCCTTTTCTATTCGAGCTTTTACGTGCAAGAGGATTTGGCGAATGTTGGTGTAGATGGGTGTTCGACATCGTCACTACCGCCAAGTCTTCTATGTTAATTATTGGCACCCTGGGGAAAGCTTTTACTCATCAAAGAGGACTGAGGCAAGGAGATCCTCTCTCCCCGCAATTATTTATACTGGTGGTAGACTCCTTGAACAGACTTCTTCAGCTTGCTACAAAAAACCACATGATGAAAGGTATCGGCCTCAGAGAAACCACAGGACTCTTCAACAGTCTCCAATATGCAGATGATGCTTTAATTTCTGTGGAGCGGATAGAAGAAGCATTGTTTCTTTAAAATTCATTCTTTACCCTTATGAACTTCTCACAGGTTTAAAGATAAACTTTGAGAAATCGATAATTCTGGGGATCGATAGTCCGATCAAATACAGAGACCAAATTGCAGCAATTCTTGGAAGCAAATCCGATGATTTTCCGCTCTTGTACTTAGGCATGCCCCTTCGACCTCGGAAGTGTTGGATGGATGTCTGGCCTGGACACCACCTTCCAAGACCTTTCCAGTACCACGCGATGCAGGAGGAAGAAAGAGGAAACAAAACAAAGAAAAAACAATCAAAATACGTGGATCAGCCACAAAAGGACTCGCCTCCACGGGGCATACAAACTTCACTATAAAAAA
>KE505309.1:297678-316046 GCA_000441515.1 Elaeis oleifera | reverse complement strand
TAAAATTATTTGCGATGAAATATCCATCGCAAATAAACTCATTTGCGACGGAAATCTTCCATCACAAATAATTTATTTTTTTTTAATTTAAAAATATTTTTTAAAATTATTTATGATGGAATATTTTCATCATAAATAAATAAATTTGTGACGTAATTGTTCCACCCAAATAATTTAAAAAATAAAAAAAAATTATGATGAAAAAATACTGTCGCAAAAAGGTAATTATTAGCAATAAAATTATTTTTTCGTCATAAAATCTTATCTACAACTCCATTTTTAGCGATGAATTATTAGCGTCGGAAGTTCCATCGTAAATAATTATTTACAATAGAAATTTATTATTTGTGACATTTTATTTGCGTTGCAAATACCTTTTTTTGTTGTAGTATATGTGAGAAAGGTTCGTTACAGGAGTTGTTTGTGCTCGTGTGAAAGACATCACCAATTAAGACATGATCTCGATGAGTTAGACAATCTTCTCCTTTAGTTGTGCAAAATGTAACTTCACGTCATCATCTATTGAGGTAGAACTAGTAGCTATATTTCTTTACATCATTCAATATACTAGAAGCATGGATAGCTCTTCTCCTATGATCTGCTTCTAACACTCGCATATTTGGACCATAGACTAAGAGTCCCATAGATGTAGAGAGCTCAAACTATGATACCAACCTGATCTGATTGGAGAGAGAAAGATCTGTCTCAACCTGTTCAACTTGAATCTTTTAAAAAAAGATGGAAGAATTTCAAAAGTATAGTTTATCCTCTTTTTTATTGATTCTCCAAACTTTATAAACTAAGGTGCATAGTCCCTATTTATAATAGTGAGATTTGTTACAATTTTGCTCAAATATCTTTTCTTAGTTTTCAGGACGTCCATGCTTGAATAATTTGAATCGGATTACTCTTCCTAATTCGAATAGGACTAAGTCTCTAAAAAATATGATTGATATAAAAAACTATGAAAAATTATTAAAATTCTATAGGAGGTAGATCTCGATTTGTACATCGATTTTACCTTCTATTGAGCTGTCTAATTCTTCACGGACTAAAAGTAATATTTAGTCAAAAAAAAAATTTAAAAAAAGTTTCAGTTTAACTAGCCTATTTCACCAATAAAGTCATCTAATCTTGGCTAACCTCCTGTTTTCCTTTTCTCTTTTCTTTTTGATGCGTAGGTCTCGATGCATGGATGCATTGTTTGCCTCATAGGGGCATGAAATGCTGTTTCCTCACCTGGACGGCTGCCCTCCCCTCATCGCCCTCGCTGTTGCCACGGGAATACTCTACCACATCATCCAACTCAAGGTCCCCAAGTACTCCATCGACGGCCCCACCATTAAGCGCTTCCACCTTTCCTCCATCGTGACCAACCTCACCACCCTCTCATTGGAGTTTGACGCCACCATCCACGCCAACAATCCCAACAAAAATTGGCATCTAGTATCGCTCTGGCAGCTCCATCACCGTTAGCTATGATGGCATCAATCTTTGTCATGGCATTTAGCCGACCTTCTACTAGGGGAAATGGAACATGATCGTCTTTCAAACGACATTGATGATCGGAGACGGAGACGGCAGTGGGAAAGAAGAAAACTCCTCATATAGGAGTTGATATTTTAGGAGATTAATCAAAAAAAAAGTGAAGAAGAGCTCTGATCCACTAGGGAATCTGAAAGAAGTAAACTTATGAGGGTATGGAGATACAGCATGTTATTAGTTTTGAAGAAAATAACTTTCTACAAATGTGATATTTAACTTGCAGTGTTGTATCCATGGAAAGTTAGAAAAGGTTAGCTTTACATAAACCACATTTTGAGAAATCTTCAACGCAATTCAAAATTACTTTTGAGTTATAGCCAAATAGTTAAAATTCTGCTTTTAAATCCAGAATCACTTTTAATAAGTATAAACATACCCCAAACATGTGCATAGTACTTGTTGCGGCTTGTTTCTGATTGATATCGGAAAATGAAGAAATACTGTGCTGGAGCAATCTGCAAAAAAATTCGGACTAGAGGATTGTGCTCCGACGAAGATCCTCCGATGCTCAAGTCAGAATGCGCAAATAGAGAAGTAGAGTTTTTAGTTATATGAAATGGACTACTTATCTGGGTTCTCAGGGTTTGAGTATTTATAGAGGAGACGGCTGCGTAACCGTTCTTAAAAGACAGGCTGGCCGAATCTAATATGGTTATTTGGTTGCGATTCTCAAAATCATACGGTTACATCCGCAAGATTCTTAGAATCAAGTGGTTACGCCCAGATAGGATTGACAGCTATGGTCTGTTGGTGCCTGCCTTTTGAACTGGAGCTTGGTCGACCCGCTTCCGAGGAAAGATCAAAGAGTGTAATGTGCCGACTAGGAGTTGGGACCGATAGCTTTCTGACTAAGGCTCGGTTAGATAGATTGATTCGGAAGACTGGCCGACTTACAGTGGTTACGCTGACCAGAGATTGTTTTGACATGCAAGCCGAATAAAGATTGGATGTGACTGAAGATCGATCAGTTGATTCTTCGATCAAGGGTCAGACCAAATCTTTTTCGTCCAGAATTCGAGTAAAGAACCATCCGACTAGAGGTCAGACAAAAAACTGACCGATGAGAGATCAAAGAGGATAGGCCCCGATCAAAGGTGGGGACAGACATTTGCCGACCATAGGTTGGGCAAACCACAATAGTCAGGCCACTTAAGAGGTGCCGATATGGATCCGATGGGTCAAAGTGGGCTTAAGTCTTTATACGTCATCAGCCCATTCCAAATCACTCCTAACAGATATCCCCTACTCCCGAGTCCGAGCTCTGATTGGGCTACGAGAGTATTTATTTGGCATTCTGAATGGCCGAAAATGTAAAGAGCTCTTTCTAAACTAAATGTCTGTGCGTGGTTATCCAGATGAAAAAATTACCGAACTAATGATGAAATTTTCAAAATCTACATAGACATCGCTCTTCTTCGCTGAGATGCTTTAAATGTGGAGACTGTCGGCCAATTGTTGAGTTAGTGAAGGCTTGATGCGTGGTCCATTTTAGAAATTCGTACTGACTTGATGCCCTTCAAGAAACGTGCATCTTTCTATTTAAAAGGCTGGCTTCTTTGTTTATTTCTCCTTACTCTGCTAACTCCTATGAAATTCTTCCTCCTTTTGCCATTTTCTTGCTCCAAAGCTCCCACAGATAGATTTTCTTCTTTCTCCATCATGTGAAGAGCTCTCGAAAGATAGTTGTTTCCTCTTGATTTCTTACTTGAAGGTAAGTCCATCTTACTTTCTTCTTGATTTTTCTTCTTTCATTTTCCTCTTAGGTTTCTGTTTCCATGGCGGGTTCTGAAAACTCTATGAGTGAGAGTCTTATGCGAAAGAAAATGAAGGATCCAAAAAACCCTAGGTCCGGAATCAATCTTTTGGCCGTACCTGGGGAGATCCAATCCGAGTTGACCTTGAGTGACCTAGAGTTGCTCCAAACCCAATACTCTATTCTGGACAAGTTCCATCTTGAACTTCCTAATTCTGACGCTCGAGTTCATAATCCACCTCCATGTCGGTTAGCGATGTACGAGAAAAATCTTTGAGCTGATCTTAGATTTTTTATTTTCTCTTATTTTTGAGCTTTTAAGGATTTATAGGATTGCTTTCTATTCTGTGTTCCTGAATTTTTTTAGATACATCATAGGGTTTCTTGTTCTCTGCTCTTGAACGGGAGTCCGACTTTTGATTCCTTTCTACTGAGCTCTCTTCACACTAAAGAAACACCCATATGCCGACTGACTGTATGTTTCCTCTTAGAGGGTTGCCACTTCCCAGGTTTCTGATGCTCCCTTGTCCATTCAAAGTTGGAAGAGCTGTTCTTTTTATTCTTGTGCTTCGATAGACGATCAGGGACTTCTAAACTAGGGTCGGATCGAAGCTTCATCTTTGAAGTCCATAGGGTTAAGTGTTGAAGAAAGAAAGGACTTGGGGGTCTTCTAGATCACAACAACGCTCCTCATCTGGATGAGCTTTTATCCGATGAATCTCTCTTCTTCGTAGGGCTTTCCTCTAGCGAACCTAGGAGTGAGTGGGTCGTTTATGCTTTCTCTCTTCTTCTTCCTTTTATATATATATATAACTCTCGAACTTGACGTTTGTTGAACATTTGTAGAAATGGAATCCTCGGCAAAGGATATTGCAAAATTGAAGGCCTCCCTTCATAAAAGAGGAAGACTCAGGCTGCCAGGACCAAGAGAAAGAAAAGTAAAAATCTATCGAGCTTAGCCAAGAGCCTGTCTCCACCAACCAAGCACTTTCTTTCGAGATCGGAGTAGTTTTGACGGCACCTGCACCTACTTCATCCCTGACTGCCGACTCCCGAGAAGAGATCGTCGAGCGACCTCAGCCTTCCAAGACTTCTGCTCAAGATGGGTCGTCTAAGAAGGCCGATAATGACGAGGCCTTTTCCGATGATATTTTGAAGGGCTTATTTTTCAAGACTGGAGGTGGTACAAAAACTGTCGAAAACTTCATTATTCTGGTGGAGTTAGAGCAGATAGACAAGATGAGCACTTCCAGTCTAAGGAAGCTGTCATTGATCGTTGGCCATCAGGCATATCATTTATCCTGTTATCCCTCTTTCTTTTAATCATCATATTTCTTTAACTTGGTCGATTTGAAATACAGCTGCTCCATGTTCTCGTCAACCTATCGGACCGCTCGATCAGGAAGGCACAAGCACGAAAGGTCGAGAAGAGAGTCAAGATGGATGCCCAGATAGCTTAGGCAAAAGTTAAGGAACTAAAGGCTGAGGCCAAGTATCTTCAGGAGGCCCTCAGGCAAGTGGAGTTTGATTTTGCCCTCGCCCTGAAGAGGGAGAAAGAGGCAGAGAAAAGGACTGAGGAGCGCATTCAAGATGCCAAGTGTTCTTCCGTTGAGGAATTCAAGGCATCACCTGCCTTCGCTGAGGAGATGGCTTGAACGGTCAAGATATTTAAGGCATCTGAAGAATACTACGACAGTCATCTGGCCTTCAGCGAAAAGATTTTCATCAGGCTCACACAAAAAGCTGCATCGACTGTCGAAAGTTGATAGAGGAGGAGCATCCGAAACTGGATTTCATTTTCTTGGATTATCAAGATGGAGATGAAGATGACGAGGAAGTTCATGCTGCCTCCGAGCTCTCCGTTTCTAAGAAGGAGAATGTTGCCGAGCTGCCCTCCTCTTCAACTGCTGATGCAGGTCTCTCCGAACCTCCTTTGGATACAACTCTCCAAGAGAAGGTCCGGGATTACATACTTGTACTTTCTATTTCTTCTTTTTCTTTGTTTGCTTTTTGTCTATCTCTGTAAGAAACTTTCATTCAATGAAATAAATTATGAGCTTTTTAAATTTACTGCTTTTAATTGTTTGCATAGTTGGTGGATGATGTTTGTGATGTTGGCCCAATAGCTACTGCTCCTTTACTGGCCATTCCTTATCCTCCGGTGAAGACGATCAAGATTAAAGCTCACATCAAGAACCTAGAGAAGAAACTTAAATTTTTTAAAGAAAAGCCGCCAATTGGGGAAGGAGACTACAAAAGGCTCAAAAGAAACTTGGTGAGGTCAAGAAAAAATCAGCAGACTTCAACAAGAGGTTCGATGTGGAATTGTAGCACATAGTACTGAGAAGGCACAATTAACCGAAGAGGTGCAGCGGATATCTAACGCAGTGGGAAAAAAGTCCTAGGGCGTGGCGGCGAAATTGATCGTATATCATCGTCAGCTCTACTCTGCCCATGGAGAAATCCATGCCTTAGAGTCTCTGATTAAATGTAGGAAGTTTGGATGATGAGATTTGATCGTACATTGTAAATTCAAGACAAACTCCACAAAGGCAGAGAAGAAATTTTAAAGTTGCAAAAGGTGATGGATAGACAAAAGATCGTCGCTGCTCCCAAGGAAGCAAAATAGCGAGGTATCTAAGTGACTGCTCCCATCACCGTCATCGGCTCAAAAGAACCTCTTTCGGTCACCCCTGGCGAAAGATCTCGATCGGGAAAGCAAGAACCAGAAGGCCAATCTCTAGCGGGAGGAGAGGGAGCTTCTTCTTTTCGATCGCATGAGCAACTAATGGATAGTCCTCAGTTGATGATCCACATGACTTCTGTTGGCGGATGTCATTCTGGCTACAGCTTTTGTAGGAATGCCATTCGAGTCCTATACCCACACTTGATCTGTCCAAGCTTCCCAATCTCGACATGGACATGAACGATGCTTTGATGTAGCTAAGCGAGAAATGAGGGAAAACTTACACATTTCTTGAATTCGTAATTGCCCATAGAACGTGACATGCTGAAGATCTTGATGGTGGGGAAATTTTCGAGGTCGACAAGGTGCAATTAGACTATGATGCCCCACCAGATGAGTAGTCAATTTTTTTTGTAATGTCAGATAATGAGCTGACTAGACTCTTGTAAACTCTTTTCGTTGGAATAAAATAATAATTTTTTCAACCACGCATTCATATTTTTCTTCTTTTATGTGGCTATTTTACAAATCACACTGATTTCACATGGTTGCCATAAAAGCTTTAATAAAATCTCAATCTTCATAATGCTACCCCCTACTCCTGGGTCCGGGAGTCCTCGGGTTATGCACTGGTATCTTCCTTTACCTTCGATGTGAGAATAGGAATAGCCATAGCTGATCTCAAGCTTTTAGGATTTTAAGGCCAACCAAATATCGAGTTTAAATATAAGCCGATCAAAGACTTTTAACATCTCGAGGTCGATCAAAAGCTGAGTTTCAGTATAAGTCGATCAAAGGTTTTAACATCTCGAGGCCGATCAAAGGCTGAATTTCAGTATAAGTCGATCAAAATTTTTAATATCTCAAGGCCAATCAAAGATCGAGTTTCAATATAAATCGATCAAAGACTTTTAACATCTCGAGACCGATCAAAAGCTAAGTTCAGTATAAGCCAATCAAAGACTTTTAACATCTTGAGGCCGATCAAAGATCGAGTTTTAGTATAAGCCGATCAAAGACTTTTAATATCTCGAGGCCAATTAAAGATCGAGTTTCAATATAAGCCCTTCATTGGTATTACTATTGCTTATATGTGGAAGTACCGATATTGACAAATTGGGGCATTCATTCATGCGTATACTTCAGTAAAATTACAACATCACTAATAATACATGCAGAGATTAGCTGAGTTCCACAGTCTTTGGAGTGAAGTTCCATCAAGCTGCTTTAGTTTATAAGTTTTGGGATGTACCATCTCATCCACTTGATAAGGATCTTCCCAATTAGGCGATAGCTTGCCCCGCTCCATAGGCTGTGAGACCTCGATGCGCCGCAGCTCCAGATCATCGATCTAAAATTCTTAGACTTGACTCGAGAATTGTAGTATTTGGCCATCCTTTGTCAGTAGGAGGCCATTCGCACGGTAGCTCATTCCCTACTCTCCTCAACTAGATCAAGGTTGGTTCGCAACCATTCTAAGTTGGTATCCTTATCGTACTCCTCGACCCTGAGGGAAAGAAACTCAATCTCAACTGGTATAACTGCTTCAATTTCGAAGGCAAGGTTGAATAGAGTTTCTCCGATCAGAATCCTCTGAATTGTTCAGTATGCCCACAACACATGATATAATTCGTCCGCCCAGGACCCCTCAGTCCAATTGAGTCTAGCCTTCAGATCTTGCAAGAGAGTCCTGTTCGTTACTTCAGCCTCCCCATTAGCTTGTGGGTGCCCAATTGAAGTGAAGTGTTGTTCAATTCCAAGGTCTTTATAGAATTCTCAAAGTCGGGAGCCACTGAACTATCTGTCGTTGTTAGTTATCAGCACCCTCAGGAGACCATGACGGCAAATAATAAATTTTCAGATGAAGTCTTTAACCTTAGCCTCTATTATGCGGGCTAGGGGCTCGGCCTCCATCCACTTTGTGAAGTAATCAATGACCATCAGAAAAATTTACGCTGACTTGAGGCTTAAGGAAAGAGATCCAAAATATCTATTCCCCACTGAGCGAAAGGCCATGGAGCGGTGATAGGAGCAAGGGGCACTGCTGGTTGATGCTGAACATTAGAAATTCTTTGGCAGCGATTGCACCTTCTGACAAAATCGAAGGCATCCTTTTGCATCGAAGGCCAATAATAGCCTTATCGTAGGATTTTATAAGAAAGAGTCTTTACATCCAAATGATTTTTACAAATTCTCTCGTGGACCTCTCTTAATGTATTATTTGCTTCAAATGGTCAGACACCTCAAAAATGGGAGAGAGAAAGATCGCTTGTACAGTTTATCATCATGAAGCACATAGCGGGTAGCCTGCTTATGGATTTTTCGAGCTTTCCAACTGTCAGATGGTAATTTGTCCGATCTAAAGTATTTTAGAAAGGGGTCAATCTAGCAAGGCTCTTCATCAATCTACTGGACAGCAAGAGGTTCTTCCAGATTTGAGGTTCCCAATATCTCAACATAAGTTGTTCTTTTTTGAAATTCGGACAATAAAGAGGCTACTAGCTTTGACAGCACATCCACACCCATGCATTTTGTGTCCAAGGTATCTATTGGATATCAAAGCTTAAAAAGATATGGTCAATTCTTTTATCTTTTCGAGGTACTTCTTCATATTTTTCTTCGAAGCTTCATATTCGTCCTTAACTTGTCCCGTCACCAGTTGAGAGTCACTAAAGATCTTCAAGTGTTTAGCTCTCACATCCTTTGCAAGTCTGAGCCCAACAATTAAAGCTTCATTCTCTGCTTCATTGTTGGTGGCTGAAAATTCAAACCATAGAGCGTACTCTACCACATCACCTTTCGATCCAGTTAAGATGATTTTCACTCCTGATCTCGATAAATTGGAAGATCCATCCACATGAAGGATTTACTGGTCTTCAGGATTAGGATTCATATTTATTATTCCTCTAGTGTCATTGAACTACCTTCTATAGCCTTTGAGTTCTCTTCATCAGGAATGGTGCACTTCAGGATGAAGTCTGCCAAAACCTGAGCTTTGATTGAAGGCCTTAGGCAAAACTTGATGTCGAACTTGAAGAGCTGTAAGACCCATTTCGCAACCCATCCCGATGTATCTAGATGGTGGAAGATTGCTTTGATCAACTAATCCATGAGCAATACTATTGTGTGAGCTTATAAATAGAGCCGGAGCTTCTTTGCCATAATGACCAGAGTAAATATTAATTTTTTCAACTTTGTGCACTTGATCTCTGCATCTTGAAGGACCTTACTTGAGTAATACACTAATTTTTGGATTCGTTCTTCTTCTCGAATAAGAATCGAATTAATTACTGTCGGAGATACGGCAAGGTAGAGTAACAATTCTTCTCCTGGTTGGAGCTTTATAAGCAAGGGTGCTGAGCTAAGGTATTGCTTCAACTCCTCAAATACTTTCTGACACTCAATCGTCCATTGAAAATCCCTCGACTGTTTGAGGGTTTGGAAAAAAGGCAAACATCTCTCAGTCGATCTGGAGACGAAATGATTAAGTGAAGCAATCCTTCTGATGAGGCACTAGACTTTCTTTATATTTTTTGATGGAGACATCTCCAGAATCACCTTAATCTTCTCCAGATTCGCTTCAATTTCTCGTTGGAAAATCATAAATCCAAAAAACTTTCTAGAGCTAACTCCGAAGGCACATTTTGTGGGATTCAACAGCATCTGGAATCGATGCAGGGTGTTGAAGGTTTTCTGGAGGTCGGCTATATGATCTGGGGTAGCTCGATTTTTTACCAACATATCATCCACATAAACCTCCATGTTGCGATCAATTTGATCCTTGAATACTTTATTCACTAGTCGTTAGTATGTTGCCTCGATATTCTTTAGCCCAAAGGGCACCATCCTATAATAGTAGAGCCTAGAGTCAGTAATAAAGGCCATTTTCTTCTCATCCTCAGGTGCCATCTGGATTTGATTATAATCGGAGAAGGCAGCCATAAAGGTGAGGAGCTCGTGCCTAGAAATAGCATCTACCAATTGATCTATCCAAGGGAGAGGGTAGCTGTCCTTGGGGTAGACTTTGTTCTAGTCAGTGAAGTCAATGCACATGCACCATTTTCCATTCGCCTTCTTGACTAGCACCACATTGGCGAGCTAGTCAGGGTACATTGCTTCTCTGATGAAGCCGACCTTGACCAGCTTGTCCACTTCCTCAACAATTGCTTTCTGATGCTCTGGAGCAAAGCTTCTCTTCTTCTGCTTTATAGGATGGAAGGTCAGATCCACCCCCAGGTGATGGGTCATCACCTCTGGATCTATGCCAGGCATATTCACTGCCGTCCAAACGAATAGATCCGCATATTCCTGTAAAAGAGCGGTTAGCCGATCTTTAGTTACCGGATCTATGGATGATCTGATTTTCACAGTTTGATGAAATTTCTTTCCTCAGAGGGACCTCTACTAGGTCCTCGGATGGTCGAGCATGCTCTCCAGTCATATCATCATGGGCGTCCAAACCTATTGGGAGTTCAAGTTGGGTGTCGCTTGTTGTTCCTCCGCCTGCAGCTTAGCAGCAAAACACTATCGAGCTACAGCCTAATTGCATCGGACTTGCCCCACTCCAGCTTTCGTTGGAAACTTCATCATCAAGTGATAGCTCGACACAACTGCCTTCAGCGCCCCTACACTTGGTCGGCCAAGTATTGCATTGTAGGTTGACGGTAGGTTGAGCATAAGGAAATCAACATGGATGGTCACTTGCCTGGGTTTGGTTCCCACTATAAAGGGTAGCCTGATAGTACCCTCCGAAATTACTGAACTTTCGGAGAAATTTTGGATCGGAGTACTAAATTTACTTAGCTGTTCTAGGACAAACCCCATTGCAGTGAAAGTAGCAAAGTACAAAATGTCAACAGAACTTCCATTATCAATAAAAATATGGTGTACATTACAGTCAACGATATTAGCAGTAATAACCACTACATCATTGTACAGAATTTGTACACCTTTAGCATATTGTTCTGTAAAGATTATCGTCTCTTCGAGCCGAGGCCTCTTCACTGCATGTAGATCCACCGATCCAGAGGTCCCCTTAGTTATCATGTGAATTTCACCTCGCAGGAGTCGATCTTCTACTACCGCCTGCCCTCCGTCTGTGGTTGCGCTAGAGCCGATTGAGGTTGAGGCTGAGGGGCTGGCGCTATCACTGCTGAAGAGCGGGATGTCTTCGCTGCTGTTATCTGACCCTTGGAGGATATCGGCATGGAGGATCTTATCACCGAATGAACCGATCCAGCCTCCCTTCTCAGATCAGATGCTCAATTTTCTCTTTGAGTTGGTAACAGTCTTCGTTATCATGACCATCATCATGGTGATAGAGGTAATACTTATCTAGATTGTGGTGCCCCAAGTTTGTTCGCATCTTTGGAGGTGGAGGTAGCTCGGCTCGCACCTCCATCGAAATCTCTCTCCTAGAAGCATTCAACGGAGTGAGATCGCCGAATCACCCTGGGGTGAACGATTCTCCTCAATGAAATATTTCTTCTCCTCGGTGGGGACCTTGAACGGCGGTGATTTTCACCATTTCGCTTAGGCGAGCGAGTCCTACTCTGCTCTTGATTCTCCACAGTTAGGGCTACTCGAACGGTTTCTTCCGCCAAAGAATCTTTCAATCGGACATATTTCTCTATCTGAGCTAACATTTTCGAGAAATCCTGAGGAAAGGTCTTCAACGATGACTTTTGAAATCGCCCATCAACAATTCGCCCTTTAAGATGGACATTACGATCGAGTGATCTGGGTCGTAGACTTCCAACATAGCTCTATTGAACCGAGCTATGTAAGATCAAATGAATTTGTCCTTTTTTGTTTGATGTTCTAGAGGTAGTCCGAGTGCTTCTATTGTTGCCGGTTGGTGATAAAGTAGGCGGCAAAGGCTTGGCTCAGCTATCGAAAAGAGTGAATAGAAATTGACTTTAGACTGGAATACCAATGTCGGACTGCCCCCTTCAAAATGGAGGGAAGGCTTGGCACAGGATAGCATCAGAAGCATCTTGAAGAAGCATGATTGCTCGAAAGTAGTTGACATGATCGGTGGGGTCTGTGGTCCCATCGTAGCTCTCTAGCTGAGGAACCTTGAAGTTTATGGGATTGGCTCCTGGAGAATACTCACCACAAAAGGTGGATCGGAATCGAACCGTCGAATGATGCTGATGGGTTGTTGCAAATTTACTGGATCTTTTGATCCATTTCTCAAAGTTTTTGCTCGACTTTCACATCTTGATTGGTATGCGCTTTAGAGTTCAGAAGAGATCATCAATCGGGGGTCGAATCATGCCCTGACTGAGGGCTTGGAGATCGTCGTTTCTTTGGTTCTTGGGTTTGATTTATCGCTAGTCACTGGGCTGGAGGGATTTGGATTTGATTCGTTGGCTGGAGTACCGATGGAGGTTGGATCACTGTCTGAACGACAGTCGTGAGTTGTTGCACCTACTGAAAGAGCAGGTTGAATAGCTCCGCGATCACCACCGTAGATTACTGTACCAGTGCAGGAACTTCCATCATCATCAGAGGTGCAGGAGCAGAGTGGTTTACTTCAATCCGCATCTGCTGGGAGGTGGAGGCATTGGTTTGTCAGGAGAAAGTCCTACATGGAGCCATCATCAAGAATTTCTAACTTGTCTGCTTCTTTGTAGGATCGGAGATTTGGCCCTTCCTCTATCTATTGTGGTTTATTTTTGGTCAACGCTAGAAGATAAGGAAACACTGTGCTGGAATAACCTGCAAAAAAGTCTGAGCTGGAGGATTGTGCTCCGACAAGGACCCTCGATGCTCAAGTTAGAACGTGCAAATAGAGAAGTAGAGCTTTTAGTTATATGAAATGGACTACTTATCTGGATCCTCAGGGTTTGAGTATTTATAGAGGAGATGGCTGTATAACCATTCTTGAAAGACAGACTGGCCGAATCTGATATGGTTATTGGTTACGATTCTCAGAATCAGAAGGTTATACCTATAAGATTCTCAGGATCAAGCGGTTACGTCCAGATAGAATTAATAGCTGTAATCTGTTGGTGCCTGCCTTTTGAACCTGAGCTTGATCTACCTGCTTCCGAGGAAAGATCAAAGAGTGTGATGTGCCGACTAGGAGTTAGGACTGATAGTTTTCGATTAAAACTCGGTTAGATGGATTGATCCGAAAGATTGGTCGACTTGCAGTGGTTACGCTGACCAAAGATTGTTCCGACGTGCAAACCGAATAAGGATCGGATGCGACTGAAGATCGATCAGTTGATTCTCTGACAAAGAGTCGGACCAAATCTTTTACGTTCAAAATTCAAGTAAAGAACCATCCGACTAGAGATCGGATTAGAAACTGACCAATGAGGGGTCGGAGAGGATAGCCCCCGACCAAGAGTCGGGACAGACATTTGCCGACCATGGGTTGGACAAACCACAACAATTAGGCCGCTTAAGAGGTGTCGAAATGGATCCGATGGATCAAAGTGGGCTTAAGTCTTTATACATCACCGGTCCTTTCCAAATCACTCCTAACAATGCCTATTAGCTACACCTTGGGCTGCCAAATAAAGTAAAAAAAAATCCAATATCATATTCACTCTCTAGCCTAGTTCCTTCCCCTTGGAGGTCCAACAAAGGAGTTTATGACCCTTGTTAACAAAGGCTGACCAGGCGATCCCAATCCAAAATTTGAAAGAATGGGATGCAGGGATTTGCTAGCTATCCCAATATTTGTTAGTATTTTTGTACCTAAACTATTGCAATTAAATTTCTCATATCATGTTTTGGCGGCACTTAAGGCGATATAGTGATTTAATTAATTCACTCACTTCTTGTCATTATTGGGTAGAACACAATGCACATATTGTTTCATATAAACTATAATACCCTAATATATTTCATATAAAATTAGATTGGAATTTAGTTAATACTGGAATGTGAAAATATTTTGATCACAATGTATTTGCTGACCTATGGTTTGATTATGATTTAGAATCTGTACTAACGGATTGGTACATTGGGAATTTCATCATCGTCATGAAATTATTTCATTTGGGACCTGAAAATACGGTTTGAGTGCTACTTTGGACCTGCAACATAGGGGTTAAGTATGGCTTTGGGCCCTATCATAAGGGTAAGTATGGCCATAATCACTAACTATCGAGTTAAGAATTTATTTATAAATAATAGAAAAAATATAGAGACACCCCTTTAAGTTTGGGCCATTTACACTTAGACTCTTAAAATCTTAAAAGTGTCAATTAGCCACCAAAACATTAAATTTGCTGCAATGTAGCCCAGCTGTCTATCCAGATTCTAAAGTCATTTGTTTGGATCCTAAAGCCATCAATGGAGTAAAAAAACAAAAAATATCTTTGATTCAGAGAAGATGTCCTTTGTCATTCATTAACTCACGCAGATTTCAAAGCACTCTATTCTTTATAATCCATCGACTTATATAGATCTTAAAGCATTCTATCTTCTATCATCCATCAATCTACACAAATCTCAAAGTACTCCTTTCTCTGTCACTCATCCACCTACATAGATCTTAAAGTGGTCAATCCTTTGTCATCATTTGCCTATATAGATCGTAAAGTGCTTCGACCTTAATCATCTATCCACATGCACACATCTCAAAGAGTTTCATTTTTTGTCATTTATTTATCTGCATAGATTACAAAGCCCTCCGTTTGTGATCCATTTATCAACACAAATCTCAAAGTGTTTCATATGTGATCCATTCACCTGCACAGATCTTAAAAGCATCCCATCCTCTATCACCCATTTGCCCATACAAATCTCAAAGTGCTTCATCTTCTATCATCCATTTGCTTGCATAGATCTTAAAGCACTCAATCCTTTATCAATCATCTATGTGCACAGATCTTAAAGTACTGTATCCCCTATCATCTATCCGTTTACACAGATCTTAAAGCTTTCTATCCTCTATCATCCATCTATCAACATAAATCTCAAAATACTTTATCCTCTATCATCTATCTACCTATACAGATCTCAAAATACTCTATCCTCTATCATTCATCCACCTATATAGATCTCGAAGTGCTCCATCCTTTATCATCCATCTACTTGCACAAATCTTAAAATAGTTTGTCCTCCATCATTCATCTATCTACACAGATCTCAGAGCACTCTATCCTCTATCATCCATCCAATTGTATAGATCTCAAAGTACTCTATTATCTATCATCCATTTGCATGCATAGATCTAAAAATGCTACATCTACTGTCATTCATCTACATGTATAGATCTCAAAGCACTCCATCTTTTATAATTTATTTGCTTGCACATATCCTAAAGCATCTTCTCTATCATATATCGATTTGCATGGATCTTAGACGGAACTTAAACTATTCCATCTTTTGTCATCGATCTATTTGCATAAATCTCAAAATACTCCATCCTTTACTATTCATCCATTGACATAGATTTTAAAGCACCACTTTTCCTCTCCCTTCGTTCCATTCCCACTAAAACAAGAGTTTTTTACTAAGTTAGTAAGAAAGATAGTTCTACAATTTTATAAAAAATAGTTATCATGTGATCTTCATGCAATAATATTTATGATGGAGTTGGACGGCTATGCCACATTGCCACTAATTAAATTTGATGGTTAATTGATATTTTTAAATGTTTGGGTTCTAAATGTTAATAGCCTAAACACGGAGTGCATCTATAATTTTTCAAACCTTTAAAACTTTTGAGCCTAAATGTAATAATATTATGTGGTAATTTTTTTGTTATTTTTTATGAAGTTATGTGGTAATTTGGAAAATGTAAAGTCTTATAAAACTACAATGTGCCTAAAATATATTATTTTGCTTGATGGGCTTATTTTATTAAATTTTGTACATACTAATTATGGCAAATGAAATGATCGATTCTGAACTTCGACTAATGGGAGCTCAAACTGACATATGAGGGAGCGTGGGATCTCATCTCTGATGGGGCCTTCCGAAGAGTTGGTAAGGTTGTTTTAGTTTTTCATTATTTTACCTTCAAAAAAAAGTTTTCGTTTTTGTTTTTGGTTTTCTTGGGTTTGCTGCAAGTGGGAAGTCCCAAAGAGAAGAAAGAGAAAAGCCTGATGTCTACATAGTAGGCTGCACCACAGAAACCATATTCGCTGGGAAATCTTCAGATTTATTGCCTTCTCTAGAAATATGAGAGATGATATATTCTTCAAGATAATGAATTTTCTGCTGTATTAAAGGGGGTGATAAAAAAAGGGTGCTAAGTGGGTGATGGGAGAATCCCTTGACAAGATCGGCACATTAGTGTGATAACAAAGATCGACTCTCTTCAACCTGTAAATTCAACAACAGTGCGAACGGCACACACAAGCTTCAAGATCAATTAAATCTTCTGAGGTCAATGCTGGAGCCAATTATCTTGAATGACGATGAGGATAAAATTGATTGGAAGTAGGATGGGAGGGGGGAATTCTCGATGGCTTCTTTGTATCAGTTCATAAATTCTACGGGTGTCAGCTGCAGATTTTCCCCCTCGTTATGGAACATTAACATCCCGCTAAAGGTTAAATGCTTCCTATGGTTATGTTGGAAAATAAATTAATACTCGGTTTGCAATTGGTTGAAAGATTGGAAAAATTTGGGGGATGTGTTTAATCCTACTAAATCTTTGGATCATCTATTTTTAGAATGGCTGTTCGTTTGTAGTATTTGGAGCTCTTTTTGTAGATTGTTGGGGGTGTTACAATCCCACAATACCTTCAAAAATCTCTGCATGGATTGGACTAATAGAAACTTTCCGAAGTCTGCGAGATCGATGATCCTCATGCTAATTTGAGATAATAATAAATTGATAAAATTTTGAACAACCTCAATTCCTAAGAAAAATAAAGATCACCAAGATCCTTAATAGAAAATTCTTTAGCAAGTTGACAAAAGAGTAAAGAGATCTGACTAGAGTTACTGCTGGTTAGCAAAATATCATCAACATAGATGAGCACATAGAGAACATGAGAGTTTGTCCTCAAAATAAATAATGAAATATCGGTCTTACTAGTAGCAAACCCCAGTCAGAGAATGAACTAGGAGAGTCGGTGAAACCAGACATGAGGTGTTTGTTTTAATCCATATAGAGATTTATGGAGATGACAGACAAAATCTGGATGGTTGCGGTCCTCAAACCCTAACGGTTGGGACATGTAGACTTCCTCTATCAGGTTGCCATGTAGAAATGTATTGTGAACATCTAATTGCTGGATGGATCAATCCTGAGAGACGTAAGACTTAGAATAGACCGAAATATTATGGTAGGTTTGATAACCAGGCTAAATATCTCATTGTAGTCGAGGCCAAGTTGCTAGTGGAACCCCTTAGCAACTAGACATGATTTGTAGTGCTCGAGAGAACCATCAGCCTTTCTCTTAATCATAAACATCCATTTATATCCAACTAAATTTTTTTGATGAGATGAATGTGGTACGAGAGATCACGTGCCATTACGAACAAGAGCATTAAATTCTTCAGTCATTGTAGCATGCCACTCAGAGTATTTAAATACCTACGTAAAATAAATAGGTTCCATGGTGAGTATAGAGGTGGTGAGGGTGGATGGCTGGATGGGATGGGGTTGATGTAATACCCTGTTCCAATAAACCAGCGCATCTGATTTTGGCCCATCAAGCCCATAGAAAAAAAATTTTAACGAAGAGACCCAACGGGAGTCTTCTTCTTCCTCCCCTTGCCCGATTAGATCAAGGACTCCTAGGACAAATAGGAATCCTAAGAAGAGCCCTATAAAACCCTTCCTTCCTCCTCCATGGCCGGCCACGACGAGCACCGATTTCTCCCTCTTCTTTCCTCGAATTTTTCGTTGAAGCCATTGACACCCTCTTTGTGTTTGCCTCAAATCTTCGCCGGAGACCTCATCGGAGTCAGAGGTAAGCCCCGACCCTCCTTTCTCTCTCCCTTCCCTTCCTTCCCATGGCATCATGCACCCTCACCAGCTGTCGGGTTTGTCGAAAATCTCATAAAATAAAACTCTATTTTTGTCTCTATTTGACCGAACTTTGTTCTCTCTTTTTCGGCCCACAATGCCGTCATTTGCAGCATCTCACCCCTAGGTTTGGACCCCCACCTCTCTACCTATCTTCTTCGAAGGTTATGACCGTTGGTGATCGGCCAATGACTGAAGAAAATCAAAGAGAAAGGGGTGGTCTCTTGTTTTCTGATTTTTTTTATTTCTTTTGGCCTACCACCTGCTGCTGGCCCCCCTTGCTCCGTCGCCGTCGACCAAATGCCACCACCTGCTGTCGGACCTCCGATCGTGCCGCCGCATCTCGTCGGAGCATGAGCCACCAAGCCCCCCTCGTGTCCCTCCTTTGTTCGGCCAGGAAAAGAAAGAAGAAAGAAAGAAAGAAGAAAGAAGAA
>KE505309.1:281046-297658 GCA_000441515.1 Elaeis oleifera | reverse complement strand
TCTCTAAGAAAGACCTATAGATCTTGTATCGGGCCATCTTTTTCTCTTTTAGGGATCCATGTTGACCTCAGCGAGATGATCCCGAATCGATTTAATATCCAAATGATCTATCGGACTGATCATTCAGTCAACCACTTTCTTTTATTAATTAATTTTATTGAATATATAAATAAAATTGATCATGATTTAATATTTTAAATAGGATTATCTGATTCATTTAAAAAAATTAAAGATCTAGGACAATCGAGGTAAGTGGATCTTGCACTCCTTATTTATTTTAAATCTCCATGATTTTCATGCATGTGATCTTTTATTGATGAAATTATATTTTTCATAAAATAAGGATCAGCATATGTGATATGAAAAAGTATATTTTATTATGAGCATTGATTTCATGAATATGTCTTATGAAAATAGAATGGTAATGAAGTATGAATTTTATGATTTTTTACCTATGTATATGTATGTTTTAAAAAAAGATATAAAGATTTCAAAAGCTCTCAGATAGCTATGAACGAATCCCAACGAGAAGGTCGACATCCGGAGCTAGCATGCATAAGAACACAGGCCCTGCCACCAGATATAAAGTTGGCATATGAAATGTGAACTTGTCGATTAAGAACACTGGCCCTATCATGGGTACAAAGTGACCATAGCACGAATATCTGTGAGCAAGATTTAAAAACATGACATGGACATATGACAAGAATGATTTACGAAACATATTTATGAAATATTTATGATTTATGCATGCATGATTGGTTTCTGACTTATTTATTATATGCTCTATGAAATGCTTTAAATTTATATTATCTGTTATTTTCTAAGTATCGTATTATGATGAAAAACTTATGCTGGATCCGATAAGGAAGCGTAAGTTCTACTTACTGGGCTAGTATAGCTCATATTCTTTTTATTTTCTTTTTTTTTTACAGAGGAATAAAGTTAGGACCGATGAAGGATTCGGTTTGGAGATCTACATAGCAAGCTTGAAAATTTTATAGCTGAAGTTTAGTTATTTGATGATCACGAACTTGTAATAAATAATTATGAATTTTGAACATGAATTTGGTATTTGATTTTGGATTTAGATGCTCTGAAGCAGTTTTGATTTAATTAAGAATTTAAATTGAATCTTTTTATTCTTTTATTTATGATATATTTGTTATTACAATTAAAAAAATGAATGTGACTTCGTGTTATTGAGGGCTGCATCCCTTAATAGTATGACCGTGTTATGTTCCAGATTTGGAGCGTGACAGTTGAAGCACTATAAAATGGGTATGGGTGGGTTGGACAAGTGGATCAAAAGAGGGCGTGTCTTGTTGGAAACCAGTTATTGGGAAGGTGTGGGAAGGGAGGGTTTTACTGATGAGGGTTGCAATAGTGGTTAGTAAATAATCTAGTCCGAACAGATACATATTTGGTAATACTAGAGGGACTGGGAGTGGGATCGGTCAAGGGTAGCAGTGTTAAGGCAGACCAAGACATGGGAGATGCTACCGATGATGGGGTGGATAGACAGGGTAAAGGAGAATGTGGAACTGGTGGAGGAACAGTCGGTAGTGGTGGGGTGGCCTCTTGTAGAGGCTGAAGTGATGTAACACCCCAAGGAGGAGAGGAGAGAGATGGTCATGGTGGAGAATTCAATGCGGAGTGAGATTGAAAGAATGGTAGATTTATCAAAGCGAACATGTTTAGTGATATATGTATGATTTGTTATCAGATCGAGATACTAATAGGCACTATGAAGGAAACTATAATCGAGAAACATATATGGTTGAGACTGGTACTCTAGTTTGTTATGATTGTAAGGATGAAGAAAGGGATAGCATAGACATTCAAAAATTCACAGAAAGGCATAGTATGGCGATTTATTGTAAATGAGTTCAAAGGGGAACACATCACTGGAGACTTTGGATGGCACCCTATTAATGAGAAAATAGCCGTTTCAAAAGCATAGTGCCAATATGACATGGGCACGGATCCATAAGCAAAAAGGGAGAGACCGATTTTCATAATATGATGGTGACGGCGTTCGATAATCTCTTGCTGCTTGTGGGTGTGAGGAGTAGCCATACAATAGGTAATGCTAATTTTACTAAAAAATAAGCAAGAGAGTGAAACTCCCCTTCCAATTACAGAGATACTGTTCAACTAAAGTTTGTAATTGTAAGAAAATAGAGAACACATCAGATTTACGCATTAATGGATAAAACCAAATGAATTTGTTTGATCAACAATAAAAATTATATAGCAGCGGTGTCCTAACAAAGACGGAGTAGGAGAAGGACCCCAAACATCACTACAAATAAGCTCTAATGGAAACTGACTGTAACGATGGGATGGAGATAAATGTAACTTACTAGATTTTCTAACTGACACAAGAGATAAAGAAGACGAAGATGTGCAGATTTGCAAGGAGATTATTGGTGTTCATCATAGAGTGAAGCAAGCGATAATGGGGATGGCGCAAACGGTTGTGCCAGCCATCAAGAGTGGTGCTCTCAACTACGTGAACAGATGAAGACAAAGGAGAAGGACCGAAACTGAGAGTGTATAATCCTCCTTTATTCGGACCGGATAGCACTGTGGACTTGGTGGTTCGATCCTTCATAAGAAATGATATGGATAAAATTCGAAAGGGATGAACTAGTGGAGATAGATGAACCGGTGGCCATGAGAGAGCACCGAAGGAGGAAGAAGAAGGGATGCTCATTGGAGCTTCAAGGATTTGATACCATGATAATGATACTCTCTTTGTTGAAGATAATTTTCTCTTTCTCTCTTTCTTTTCATTGATCTCCAATAAGAGTATATATAGATTACAATTGTAGTTGCCCTAGGTCAACTATTACAAATATTACAAGAAGTGGAAAAGAAACATCTCAATTATATGCTAAGTAAGGAGAGAACTAAATATAGAGTTGCTAAATAAAGAGATAAATCAAATATAGTGTAGGCCAAATATAGAGTGGTGAGCTGTGCGTTGACCAATCAAATATAGAGTGCAGGCCAAATGTAGAGTGGTGAGCTGGAATGAATGTGTATTGACAGAAGGAAGAATTGCTAGAGTATTCCTTAACAACACGCCACCCCAGGTTCGTGGCTGGTGAAAGTCTCAACCTTTTCAAGCTCTGGTCCAACCTTTGCGATGATAGTTTCTCTAAGGGAGCATGGAAGATTTGGCACAAGATCAGATCACTACCTACCCTCCTTGATGACTTGTAATCTTGAGGCCTGCATGTCTGCTTTTCGATGTTCTGGAACGTTTGATTGACAGAGAATGAGATGAGTCCTGGTTATTGTCTCATGGATCTTTTACTAGCTCACTCCAGCATTAGTAGAGCAGTTAGAATATTTTTATCCTCTGTTCTTTGGGTTGTCCTGGCATGTTCCAACTAACTGTTTTGATTCTAACATGTAAACACCACAACCCTGAGCATGTTTTTCTCCCTCCATTAGACCTGTTGGGGGTGGTTTTGCTATTGTTTTATTTTTATTTCATGCTTCTTTATCTTCCTCCTATCTTCCTCCTTCTCTTGTGAATTTTTCTTCTATCCTTAATAAAGCTAGATGGCTATTGCCTCCCTTTATCCTCAAAAAAGAAAAAGTGAGGGCAAGAAGATCTTTTGGGGTGGAAGGAAACATGAGAGCAATACTAGAGAAAAACTAATTTAAAAATAGATGTGACACGGAAGACATCCAAAGGACCATAGTTTTGATGCTCCATTTTTGTTATGGGACAAATTATTAAACACCTTCATGACGGATGCAATATGTGATGCCATCAATCGATAGAAGACTATCTGGATAGTTTGCAGGCGCAGTGGAGGCTATAAGATCTGGGAACCAGACAACTTTAAAGAACTCATGAGGCCGTAAGATTTGTTAACCAATTTGCTAGCTAGGCTGCAATTATGTGGCTTGATTAACATAATCCAACCTAGGCCTACTATGGGCTTGGCACTCATAATGACCATAGTTTTGATGCTCCATTTTTTGTTATTCGAGAAATTATTAAACACCTTCATGATGGATGCAATTTTGATTTCATCAATCAACAGAAGTCTATGAGGACAGTTTGCAGGTGCAGTCAAGGCTGTAAGATTTGTGAACCAGACAACTTTAAAGAACTCATAAGGCCATAAGATTTGTGAACTAATTTGTTAGGTAGGCTGTAAGATATGTGGCTTGATCCAACCTAATCCAACATAGGCTGGCCAGGGACATAGCACTCATAAGGCCTTAGAAAGTCTTTAACCTGTAGGTGTCTCAGCATCTCACTTTAAAGAATTGTTGGGTCCGATGATACAAGATGCTTCTCCTTTCCCTCATGAGTGTGGTGGAGAGGATGAATCGCACAATTTGTGAGAAAATTTGGTGTATGTTGTCATACACTAAGTTGTTAAGATCTTTTTGGTAAAAGCTATGCACGTCACTTGCTACTTGCTCAATCAATTTCCTTCAAAATCATTGAATTAAAATATCCAAAAATGTGTGGATAAGAAAGATGCCTCTTTCAAGCATTTGAGGGTGTTCGGGTGCAAAGCATTTGTTCATTTGCCAAAAGATCAAGGAACCAAGCTTAATAATAGGTCAAAGCCATGCAATTTCTTGGGATATGGGAGTAAAAAGTTTGATTATAGGCTTTGGGATCTAGAAGCAAAGAAGTTGGTTAGAAGTGAGAAGTTATTTCTTTGAAAACCAACTATTGAAGACTTTGAAAAAGTATGGAAAATGCAAGCTAGTAGAGGTGAACTTGTTAATTAAAGGCCTATTTCTCCTCCGGTGATTCATGATGAAGAGGGAGATATCCAAGAAGGCCAAGGTAAAGCAATTGATGAAAACCCTCAACTTGAAATTGGTGTTGAGCAAAAAAGTAACATCCTCAACAACAACCACCACTAACGCCATAACTAAGAAGGTCTACAAGACTACATCAATGGTCAAAGAAGCACACTTTTAGTAAGTATGTGATTCCTAGTGATGCAAGGGGGGAAAACTTTCCAAGAAGCATGGTCTCATGAACAAGAAGACAAGTGGCAATAAGCTATACAAGAAGAAATTGATTCTTTGCATAAGAATGATACATATGATTTAATAGAGTTACCAAAGGGCCAAAAGCTAGCTTTGAAAACAATAGGTGTTCTGATTGAAAATGATGGTGATAAGCAAGTCAAGTATAAGTTCTGGCTGGTTGTAAAAGGTGAAAAAAAAGTATATTAATTTTGGTGAGATTTTTTTTCGATTGTCAAGATGTCCTTTATCTGGATTATTCTAGATCTTATTGCATACTTAGACCTAGAGTTGGAGCAATTAGATGTCAAGACCGATTTCCTTCATAGTAACTTGAGAAGAAAATTTATATGAAGCAACCTCAAGATTTTTTGTCAAGAAAAAGACACTTAGTTGCATAGAAATTTGATGCTTTTATGATGAGCCATGAATACAAGAGGATAAATGTAGATCATTGTGTCTATGCTAAAGAGTTCGAGGATGATGACTTTATTCATTTTTTGCTCTATGTTGATGATATGCTTCTAGTTGCAAGAATATTGGAAGAATTTGCAAGTTGAAGAAAGGTTTAAGCAAGTCCTTTGAGATAAAGAATTTGAGACTGACAAAAAAAAATTGGCTATGAAAATCATGTGTAATAAAAAAAGTAAGAAAGTTGTGACTATCACAAACAAATTATATTGAATGGTTACTTGATCAGTTGAAAATGAAAAATACCAAACCAGTTGGAACACTACTTGTGGGCTATTTCAAGTTGAGTTTGAAGTAAAATCCTTCAAATGAGATGAAAAAAAATTGAGATGAAGAATATTCCCTATTCCTCTACTGTAGGGAGCATGATGTATGCCATGGTTTATACAAAAAATGGATATAGCACATGTGGTTGGTGTGGTAAGTAGATTTTTTGCAAACTCAGATAAAGAGTATTGGATAGTAGTGAAGTAGCTAATAAGGTACGATTTATCTTTATGCTTTGGTGGCACAAAACCACTCTTGGTGGGTTATACAAGTTATTTGGATATGGTCGGTAATGTTGACACCAGAAAGTCTACTTTGTGTTACTTACTCACTTTTAGAGGGGAGCTGTTTTATGGAGATCCAAGCTTCAAAAGTATATTGCTCTTTCCACCATCGAAGTGGAGTGTACAGCCATTATCGAAGCGTGCAAAGAATATTGTGGTTGATGGATTTTTTGTGAGAATTGAACTTGGAGTAAGATGGGTATGTGATCTATTATGATAGTCAAAGTGCTATTGATCTTAGTAAGAATGTAACCTATCAAGCTAAAACCAAACATCTTGATGATGTTCGCTACCATTGGATCCAAGATGTTTTGGAGAAGCAATGGATGAAGATTGTGAAGATCTCAATGGACAGCAATCCATCGGACAAAATGACCAAGCCCTTTATGAAGGAGAAGCAAGATCTTTGTAGGGACTCGTGGGTGTGGGTGCATGGTGAGCATGGGCACTTAGGCATGGGATTCACTAAGGAATGGAAGTCTTCTTTATAGGTCTAAAAGGAGAGATTGTTGAGCTTACTACTTGTGTTTTGGACCAACCCTATATGGAGCGGCCCACATCATACTAATAGGTGTTAAGTATGGACTTTGTTAATAGGGCATATGTTTTAAGTGGAAGCCTACACAAGAAGAAAAGAAGAAGGAAAAATAAAGAAGATGTAGAGTTTTGAGTTTCTACACGCAACAAGAGCTTCTCATACAAGATTCTTCTTGAATTGAAGTTCAACATATAAGGGCTTGATTTTCTTCACTCATCTCACCTACAAGAGTGTTTGGTGCTTCCAGAAAGTTGGAAAAGTTTCTCTCTTTGAGGGTGTGTCTATAAACTTTGTAAGTTAGAAGCTTGTTGATGCATTTCTTGTAGAAATTTTCTTATACACCTTTATTATCTTGTTATTATGGACCTCTTGTACTCTTTATATAATTGATTAATGGATTCCTGCTTGGTGCCCCCGTTTTTCCTTTCTCAAAGGATTTTCCATATAGAAATTTGGTGTTTCCATTCTCTTGGTTGTTTGATTTTTCTACTTCTGTTAGGTTATTGTTTGCCATTGTGGATTGTGCTTATGAAATATTATCCATAGTTTTATACGAGGAGAAGCTAGGAGGCACTTCTTCCCAACAATAACATATATTATCATGTATTTAATTTTTTTCTTGACAACACATCCTACCATATATTTAATATTTTCCTCCTTCTGGTCCATAGTGAACCAGATCCAACCAATAATTCTCCATGTAGACCATCATTGTCTAAATGAATATTTGTCTAGTGAAGGTCATAACATTTGTGGAATTTTTAGTTGGATTGGGTCCATCGTTGATCTGGTGGATTAGTCCAACCATGAACCAATACACATACATATTACTCCCTTTTCCCTCCTATTTTAATTTTATATGTCTTTGTGCATTTTGGTTCATGGTTGGGCCGATTCACTTCTGAGCTAGTGGATCTGATTCAACGAATAATTTCTCAAGGATGAAAGGTCTACTGTGAGAGCATTCAATGAGAGGTTTTTGTTATTCACACCCATTCTTACCATTGCACTAGGACCATCCTTGATGACCAAGGCAGCTGATAGATAAAATTGTGCATCACTCTAAGATTAACATCTGTTCCTCATCTAGGATGGCTCAGTATGCGAGATAATGTCTGCTTTGATCTATGGTCCTCACCGTTTTGCTCTTTAAAAGATATCTCACATGAAAAGAATAGTTTCTTCCTATATAAGTCAGAATTTTTTTGACTTACAATAAATATAAAACTAATGATGTCCTAATATAATAGCACTCATATTGCATTGCCAGCCACACACAGCAGTCCAAGAATTTTCGCACCATGTGCCCGGGAAAGAGAAATAACAAGTCTTGTTTGCTGGGAAACAAGAAAGAAAGAACGAAGTCTTCCACGTGGTTGTTTGGTAGCTTCCCCGGCCGCCATCAACAATGCTTGACTAGGCAAGCGTACTGCTTCTTTCTTTAGTTCTTCAATAATTCACGCTCAATTATTTTGCATGCACGTCGGAACGTGCTGCAATAAACCCTTAATTATTCATCCTTCTCAGTTTTTTAGGTTTCCAGAGACCCACCACCCAAGCTACATATCAAACAGCCTATTGCCCTCTCCGAGTGGAACTAAAGCTTCAAAGGCATGCGCAGATTGCTGGTATAAAATGTAAAAAAATTATCTTGAAATGTTTCTAGTCTTCAAGTAGTTGGGACATTAAAAAATTCAAGTTTGAAAGAAGGGATGCAATGCAATTATAGGCCAAGACTGTACATTGAAAAAAAAAAAAAGACTTATAGTCCAACGCAGATGTCTCCCTTCACATCAAGAAAAAAAAAAAAAAAGACTGCGCTGAAGACATGCATGACGACTGCTGCTTTCTTTAGCTATTCCGCAAGTCACACTCAATTATTGTGTATGCATGTGCTGCAGAAAATCCTTCTTTTAAATTAATGCCAGGCAGACAATTTCGTTCATCCTCGTCAGTTCTTTCTAGAGACCAACCACCCAAGCAAAGTCTGACTAAATAAAGATTCCTCCAAAATATCAACTGGCAAAGAAATCCTGTTATAAAGTCGCATGCTCTTAGAGGGTCATCCAAAGCTTCCACCAAGCTATCTGGACCACTGTTTTCCTCTCAACTTCATCGTGAACATGGGATGTTTCTCCAACTCACCGAGGGCATCTTGGTGGTCCTCTCTCATGCATGCAACTCTTCTACTCTTGTGTCCTTTGTTCTCTCATCTCCCCAATATTCTCCTGCTATCACCAGCACTGCAACCTCCTCGGTAGGGAATAACAGCAAAAGCATAGGTGACCACTTAGCTCTCATTTCATTCAAGTCCAATATATACGATGATCCATATGGGGCTTTGTCCTCCTGGGGCAACAAGTCGCTTCATTTTTGCCAATGGAAAGGTGTCACTTGTGGTAGTCGGCAGCCTGAGAGGGTCATTGCTTTGGACTTGCCCTCCCTTCGCCTGGCCGGCACCATATCACCATCCATAGCCAACCTCACCTTCCTCAGAAGACTGATCCTCCAAGATAACCGACTCCACGGATCCATCCCACAGGATCTTGGCTATTTGCATCGGCTGCAACATCTTAACCTGAGTGTGAATTCTCTAGGAGGGCAAATTCCATCGGGTCTTGGAAACTGCAGACGGCTAATTACACTTGACCTGGGCAGCAACCTTCTCAACGGACAACTGCCCCATGAGTTGGGATCACTTCCTCAACTCACTACCTTGATCTTCAACTCGAATAAACTTACAGGAGGCATCCCAACATCCTTCTCCAACCTCTCCTCTTTGGACTTTCTCGGCTTGTACAGCAACAGGATCACAGGCGGCATCCCACCATGGCTAGGGAACTTGTCCTCTCTCACCGTCATCTATCTTGCAAGAACTCTCTGTCAGGAGCCATTCCATCTTCCTTATGCCATCTACTCTCTGTTGTTGACCTCCATTTAGCAGTCAACCAGTTATCAGGCATGATTCCTCCCTGTCTCTACAATCTCTCAAGCATCCGTTCCTTGATTGTGGGGCTAACAGTCTTCGAGGGACCATACCATCTGACATAGGTACCACTCTTTTCCAGCTCCAATATCTCGACATGACTTTCAATCAGTTCACTGGGCTTATCCCTTCTTCGTTATCCAATGCTTCTGGACTCTCTAGCATTCAGTTCGAAATAACGGTCTCTATGGAAAAATCCCTCATAACCTTGGAACCTTACAGAACCTGTCAGTCCTGGGACTTTTCAGGAACCAACTAGTAGCCAAGGATGCTGATGATTGGAGCTTCCTGACTGCTCTAACCAATTGCAGCAAATTGACAACCCTACATATCGGCAACAATAATCTTGCTGGTGTCTTACCCAATTCCATATCCAACCTCTCCACAGATATCCAGGTCCTTATTTTTCCAATAATCAGATATCTGGAAGCCTTCCTTCAAATATAGGGAACCTGAAAAACCTGACAGTACTTGACATGCATTCAAACCTTCTCACAGGTAATATTCCTGCCTCTCTTGGAAATCTTAATGCACTGATAGAGCTAAACATGTATGATAACAATTTCTCCGGCCAAATTCCACCTTCACTTGGAAACATTAGTCAATTGACTGGGCTCTATCTAAAAGGAAATCTACTGAGTGGAAGCATTCCAGCCCACCTTGGAAACTGCAGGAACTTGCAGTCACTAGATCTCTCCTACAATCAGCTTACAGGCACTATACCCATAGAGATTCTTAGCCTCTCTTATCTATCCATAGGCCTACACTTATCACACAATGCATTGCAGGGCTTCTTACCTCCAGAAATTGGCAACCTGATAAATGTCAATGTCCTCGATATTTCTGAGAATAGATTGTATGGTGAAATCCCTGATAGCATTGGCAAATGTGTGGTCCTCGGAAACCTTAATATGAGCAGAAATTTTTTTGAAGGGATCATCCCAGCATCATTGGGCAACCTAAAGGCCTTCAATTTCTGGACCTCTCAACCAACAACCTATCTGGGCATATACCAGAATATCTCCAAATCTTTCACTCACTTCAGTTTCTGAATCTCTCTTTCAACAGCCTTGAAGGTGAGGTTCCGCAAGGTGGAGTCTTTGCAAACATAAGCGCAATTTCACTTATTGGAAATCGAAAGATCTGTGGTGGAATCCACGAACTGCACCTGCCACCCTGCCCCTCTACCAAACCGCATGGGGCAAAACACAAAGTTGCTCTCTTAATAATGATCATCATAGTTGCTGGTGGAGCTCTAGGTGTGATTCTGATTCTCTTATTTATATTCCTTTACTGGTCCCGAAAGAACAAAAGAGATGTCTATGCACGGCTACCATGAGAATAAAACATATTAGAGTCTCTTATGCCGAATTGGTCAAAGCAACTGATATGTTTTCTTCAGCAAATCTGATTGGTGTTGGGAGTTTTGGTTCTGTATACAAAGGGGTCATGGATTGGGATGATGAAAGATGGTTGCTGTAAAGATACTGAACCTTCAGCAGCAGGGGGCTTCAAGGAGTTTCATAGCTGAATGTGAGGCCTTGAGAAGCATCCGTCATCGGAACCTGGTCAAAATCATAACTGCATGCTCTGGTGTTGATTTTAGAGGTAATGATTTCAAAGCATTGGTTCTTGAATTTATGGAGAATGGAAGCTTGGAACAGTGGCTGCATCCAAAAGTGAATGAGCAAATCCTGATGAGGATTTGAATTTAGAACAGAGAGTGAGCATAGCCATTGATGTGGCTTCTGCACTGGATTACCTTCATCATCACAGCCCAGTGCCAATAGTGCATTGTGATCTCAAGCCCAGCAACGTTCTTCTGGATGATGACATGACTGCCCATGTGAGTGACTTCGGGCAGGCAAAATTTCTCTCTGAATCTACTAACTCATTCTCCATATCTGCAAGCTTGGTGGCAATTAAAGGATCAGTTGGATATATTGCTCCAGGTGAGACTCCACACACAAATTTTGTACTTTTCATTTTTCTACTTTTCGACTAATAATGAGCAGCTAAAGACAAACAAAGCTGACAGGTACAAAGAATATAAGCAGCATTGCCATAGTTTGAACATTATTCATACTTGAATCTAATACAGCATTCTCCATTTGTAGATTATATGTAATTGAAAATCGATGTGCAAATCTTATTAACTCATGATTGTCCCATTGATATTAAGATTCTATTGTGTGGGCTCCCGGTTCTTGAGTTTGAGTTTGATCATTTTTGAATATCTTCATGTCATCTACTCATGTGTTAAATAATCTGGCTCATTGATTATATTAGAAAATATTTCCACCTTATGATTTGAAGTTATGCTTTCTAATATAATCTTTCAGTGGCATGGAGAAGTGATCCATTTCTTTGGTTTGCTTTTCGAGTGAAGCATTATCTTGAATGGTTAATTATGTTTTCGTCATTGTGTTTGTACAAACACATAACCTTGTTTGAAAATGAATCTCAGAGTACGGTTGGGGAAGCGAAATATCAACTCGAGGAGATGTGTACAGCTATGGAATACTTCTCTTAGAGATGTTTACCGGAAAGAGACCCACTGATGAAATCTTTAATGAAAGCCTACATCTTCATCAATTTGTTGAGATGGCCTTTCCTACTCAAATTATGAACATCATAGATCCGCAATTGATACGAATGGAAGAGTATGAAATTGTCAATGACGTACGACAAAGGTCTAAACGATACAAGATACTAGAGTGCTTAATTTCAGTGATCAGCGTCGGGCTACAATGTTCCAACAGATTACCCAAAGAACGAATGCATACAGGAGATATTGTAAAAATTTGACTGCAGCGAGAAAGATAATTGACAGGGTCTAATGTCATAGAGAATGGTCCACAAATATTGGTAAGACATTATGAAGGCTTACATAAACATACATTATATAGCTGCTGTTACTTCCTTAAGCCGCTTGTTCTTGTTGTTGCTTCCTGTGCTCATCCCTTTCGACCTGTTTCATTTTTGGTTTGTTTCGTCTTTGCCACCTGCTTTTGTTTGTGGGTACTCTCCTTGGGTGCACTGCTATCACAAGGCCAACAAACATCGAGATGAACTGTTCCATGAATTTGTAATGAGTCTTATCATAGCTGAACATATCCTGTTTTCCTTGATATATCGCAGAGGGGCACTTGTGATTTGTATGCTTTTGTTGACCAAGGCTTGTCATGGTTGAACAAGTCCGGTTGTGCTTGGGTATGCTTATCTAATGGATTGACTCATATTGTTATGAATGATTGTGCTTCTTTTTTTGTTGATCTTATGTTATCACCATGTGAATACATTTATTTTATGAGATGCGATAAATCATAAGACCCGGTGTTTGTCTTAAGTGTGTCTATTTTGTAATTGTGGTATGTCTCATTAATGACACTGTTCTGAGGTCGTGAGGTGTTGAGTTTAGAGACATACATAGATTATTGTTGAAGCTTGTGGGTTCCTGTGTGTAGCTTACTGTGGAAGCATTTGTGTAAAGAGAAATCATGCTGGGCACTGACAATGTAATAGCATAATTATGGGATCATATGTGAGAAGCTATTATTTGCTACAATACCACGTCTTGATCCATGGCAATCAAGTCACCAATATTTATAATCATGGATTGGTCTTACATCATTAAGGATTATAATGATTGCCATGGTTCGATGTTAGTGATTTTGTTAGATCATGTAATGCTTAGTGCCTGTTCTTTTGTGAATAAATATCATAAAAAAATTGGTCTAACTTTTCTATTGACCAATTTATCCATGTTCTCGCTGTCACGGTCCAAATCCAACATCCAGATCGAATACGTGATGACCGCATACTCTCTAAGGCAAGCACTAAAGAATATGCAAGGTCTGAAAATTTTCTTATAATTTAACATTCCATGAACACTATCGATCTAATTCATAATAAATAATTATACATTAACAAATATCAATCTTGTACAATGTATAAAACTCGATCATCCAATTGTCACTGATGATGCTCTATCTAATCCATCCTTTCAATCATGATTCCAACCATAGACAAATGCATATATCCTATAAATCTGAAATAGAAAAGAGGAGGCGGAAGGATGGTGAGCTTTACAGCCTAATAAGAATCCTCACACACTCACACTAAGATAATAATAATTTAAAATAACATGTAAACTATATCAAATAAAATATAAGCCATATATGATTAAGTAAAGCCTCTTTTACTTAATTATGATTCCATATCTTATCATCCATGTCTTATTTAATTAATTTAATTTAGATCAATCAATAGTTGTCTTATTTAATATGCATCATATACTATCGAATATCATCTTTTTAAAAGTGATATATTGCACATATATGATTAAGTAAGCCTCTTTTACTTAATTATGATTCCATATCTTATCATCCATCTCTTATTTAATTAATTAATTTAGATCAATCAATAGTTGTCTTTAGTGTTTGTAACTAATCATGCTCACCCTTCAACCTATGACCGGCAAACCATAAACCACACTTCAACTCATGGTGATAATTTATAATAACCATGCTTTTTAGCCCATGGTGACAGACCAGAATAACTATGCTTTAGCCTGTGGTGGCAAACCAGAATAACTATATTTCACCCTGCAATGGCAAACCAAGAATATCCACACTTCAACCCATGATGGCAAACTCAAATACCATATATCTAAGGATGGCAGCAAGTCGGGTATGGGTTGAATCGATCGATATTTGTACCCATCCCACCAGCAAAAATCCATGCCCATACCCACCCCATATCCATCTCGGGTCGGATCAGGTTGGTTGGGCTCCAAGAACGAGTCAGATCGGGTATACTCGAAATCTCTATATAGTTAAAAAAATTATTCAGTAGAATAAAATCTCATAAATTAAAAATTTTGTAGCCAAAGAAGAATCCTTTCGATCAAAAATCTCCAACCCTACAAAATATCATGCTTCTACCAAGATTAAGCTCTCAAAACCTCAAGAAACCAATTCACACCACCACAACTCGGACATAATCTCATATACTTTAGAGGAAAAAAAACCCAATCAAAACCTTGAAAACTGCTCTAATCTCTCTCAAGTGCTCTTCTTTCCCACATATCTTGCAAAAAAATAATGAAAAGAAAAAAAAATGAAGCAAAAAGAGAAAAATAAAATATATGTGGAAAAGGACATACCTCTCAATTTTTTCCACTTTTCTTTGTTTTCTTGATTTTCTTCATTTCTCCTAGTTTTACTCTATTTTTCTATCCTCAAGAGTCCCAATCAAGTGGGAGGCTTGGAGTGGTCAAATGGAAAAAAATATCCGCCAGAACTTAAGAAACCCCTCTGATCTCTCTGATCTCATATAGGTGCTCTCCTTTCCCACATATTTTGAAAAAAAGAGAAAGAAATGAAAAGGAAAAAGAAACAAAAAAAAATGACAATCTATATGGGAAAAGGTCTTACCTCTCAATTTTTTCCACTTTTCCTCTGTTTCCATGATGTTCCTTCATTTTCTCTCAAAATTTTTCTATTTTTTCATCCTCAAAAGTCCCAATCAGATGGGAGGCTTGGAGTGGCTGAATCGAGAAGCTTAGGGGGAGTCTTTTCCCTAATTTTTCTCTATTTTTTCCATCTTCAGGAGTCCTAATCAGGGAGGAAGCTTGGAGTGGCCAAATACGGAAGCTTAGGGGAGGCAGAACGGCCAAATATGAGAAACTTAGATGGCTAGGGTTTTGTGTTGGATATTGGGTATGTATATATATATATATATACATATCGGGTCAGTGTCGGGGCAAGGCATACTATTACTTGCACCCGACCCATACTCGCTTTGGATTGTTTTTAAATCCATACCGATCTAGGATTTTAATTGGATTGGATAAAATTCACTCCATTCGAATCGAGTCGATTGGATATTCGATAGATTGGACCAAATTGCCACCCCTACATGTATCTGGTGGGGCTATTCTCAGTACCATGTATATGCCCATGGTGAGCTATTTTCAGCACCATATTAATGCCTATGGTAGGCTATTCTCAATGCCATGTTTCCATCCATGGTAGGCTATTCTCAGTATCACATTCCTGTCTGTAACGAGGGTATTCTCAGTTTAACATGATTATAGTCCAAATATCTCTTTTTAATCATCAATTTATTAAATCTCAATTATACTAGAAAAATATTGTATCATATATATTATATTCTTCTCAAAATCTTAATAGCGAATATCACAATCCAAACCATTCGAAAAGCCATCAATAAAATATATAATATTAAAAGTAGTAGTCATACCGACAATCACATATCCATCAAAAGTGATCTCTCAAGAAATCAAAACTATACAATGCAGAAGTAAATATATAGACAAGTATTTGTGCACAAAATCCTTACCTCTATCGATGGTTGTTTCATTGGTTATCTCAAACATATTAATCGATAAACTCCTCGCTCTATGAACTTGAAAATAATATATTCCGCTCAACACCTTATACAAACAGTCGTGAAGGAAATTTTTGATCTACATCGGATGATCAGGAAGAAGGTGAATAGATTTCTAATTAAAAATTTTCATAACTCTTATGAAAGTTACCTTGATGTGCAGTGGAATCAAGATCAAGGTTGTTAGATTTCAGAAATCAGTTGCTTCACGAGATCTGGAAGTGCAGATCCTCTACTTCACATACACGCAAGTAATGCAGGAGAGAAGGATGAAAACTTGAGGCACTTCTTCAGAAGAAAAGGAGGGAGAGCTTTGAGATCTAATCTCAATGGCTTAGAAGGATTCCACACGCCACCACAAGGGAATCGCCATGCCCAAGGAGAGCTCACACCAAGGAGAATCACATGCCCACACCAGAGAAGACTCAACGCCAAGATCAATTCCAAATATCACTTGATGTGCCCCTTCTTAAATAGAAGAAAAGTCCTAAACCTCATCAAACACCTCATGGATTAGGACTCTTGAATCAAATTCAAAGTTTTTAATCCATGAGGATCCAAAAGAGAAAAGAGAGGCACCACCTTGCGCCTCTCATCTTTGCCGCATGCCCAAGGGGAGGGTGCAATTCCAGC